>JBAJMU010000005.1:4672400-4883825 GCA_037952995.1 Hyposoter didymator | reverse complement strand
CCCTGCTTTGATATCCACCACTCGACACGCTCTCCTCTCTTTCTGTACTCCGTGCTTTCGCCCATACGATCTCACCATGATAGCTACAAACTCCTTTGCCCCCGCGCACCTCCCCCTGCTCGAAAATCGTTTCGTGCCATCTAAGCGCAAACCGGAGCTTCCCATTCGGATAATTGGCGACCCTATTATCTCTTCGACCATCGTCTATCGCATCAATGGTCCAAAGAAAAAATAAAAGAAACCCGACGACGATTAAAAAATCGATCGAATACATACGTTCTCAATGTGATTAAGGACGTTGTTTGCCCAATTTTCTATCGATAGAATTCCTATAAATTTGCACCATACGACATCGACATTATTTATTTATAAAAATAACAATTTTCAGTAGCTACTCATAAGAGCGTGTCGTTGCAATTTTCAACATTAAATATTTCGATTTCCAAATGGTGAAGCCTCTTAAAACTTTACATACATTTTTATGCAACAGCGAAGTAGATTTATTCAGTTTTCCAAAAAAATCGGTCGTAAAGTTTTTCGAAATTTTGTTTGTTATATAAAAAATACAGATTACCTCGGAGAATCTTGGATTTGGAGTATGTTGTTATTTAGTCAATTTGTAATAACTTCATTCAATGAACTTGGTCTCGCAAACGATTCTGTATGTAAAAAAAATCGAAAACAAAAATTTAGAGTTCATCGTCGAAATACAACGTCCTCAAATTTTACGAAGAAACGTTTATAATTATTGTCTTTTTCTGACCTTAATGATGCCTTCTGCCATTTGCTATTTTCGTCGCTTAATTGACGAGTGAATTATCGGATTTTGTTTGATAAAAATTCACTCACAAATTTTATTCGAATGCCTCGTTTTTTCCTTGTCACTCCTCTTGACGTGGAAGCGGAGAAATAAAGTTTAAAAAACTGCATTTTACCGTTACGATGAATCACTCGATGATGAATATCGAGGAAACTTACGTGAAAATTCATGTTTTCTTCTCTGTAACACTTTGTCGTGTGCCACCTCGATTTATAGCACACAGGTGTTCAATGAGAAATGAAAAACTGCCGCAAACATCCGTCCCATTCAACACTCCGTTTTCTGACTCATTTTTGATTTATCATTTTATTATTTTATGTTTCTTTCCGACGCAACAAGATTAATCGCTTTTTTCGTGAATTATGCACGCCATTTGGGTCGTCAACCTCGTCGGGGACAACGAACCATGAAGATTTCCATGAGGAATACATGATTCGTTGGTAATAAAAAAAAAAATTACGTTTTTTCTGAATTGTTTTTTCAAGTTGTTCGTAATTTTTTATGATTTCTCAAGCGTTTCACGAATCTGCAGAATATATACGAATTAAAGAGCCTTTGAAATTTCACACGACCCTGCGAAATTAAAAAAAAAAATTCATTATTTTCACAAATTTTCAACATCGAGCCAATTAATTAACGAGATAATTATTATTTCATTCCATCAAGCGATTTCTTACGTTCGAAATTTTCTTTTTTCTACTTTTTGGCAATAATACACACGCATGAAAAAAAATCTCTTCATTTCGTGGCTTGCATTCACGAAAGTGCATTTCGTTGCAAGCAGCTGTCGTCCCAGAGACTCGGAAAAATAAATGTTGTTCTGTCAAGCTTACAAGACTTTCTCTCGGTTGAAAATTCGTCACGGCGACTTGACTCTCTGGCCGAAAAGAACCCTCGTCAACGGTGGCCGGTCCTGCTGCACAGCCTCCCGCCTGCTGTGGGAAAACTCACTGACCCTCATCACTCGCTTTAACGAGATTCGCATTTGCCTAATTGTCGGTCATATATCTTCGGAGGTTCAATGCTAGACGCGTGCCTTCCGAATGAATGAAACCAAGAAATTGCTTTTGAAAATGTCTTTTTCAAATTTTATTAATCAGCATCATCATTACCGATCATCCGTTCAATTAATTCGATCGTTATCCTCATTAATAATCTCGAAAACGTTTGTCTTCATTTATCGAATTAATATTATCGAAAAATGCAGAAATAAATTGACCGGATAATTGAGCAAGTCGCACATCCTCAAAAAAAACGTTGTCGTCGTTAAACCATTTCTACATTTTTACGGCCTCACCGTCACACTAAAAAAAAAAGTTAAACTTTACAACGGATGATCTGGATTCAAGAATACTGCGTTTTCGAAATAATTACCGGAACAACCGCTCGTCACTGAAAAAGCTTATCGATCTAGCAAAGTATAATGTTTCCCTTTCTTTAGAATCAGCAGTAAATGTTCCTTTAAACATCTAGACAGATTGTCCAGCAATATAATATTCCCGATCGTTTTTTTCAAACACTTTTTTATTACGACGATGGGATCCAAATGATCCCATGCAAAAAAACTTTCTAATTTATACAGGGAAATCCAGTCACCGGGGATGATTAAGAACAATAGGACAAGAAAATGAAAAGATTTTTTAAAATGCTTATTCGGTTATATAGCGCGTGGTAGATTTTTCAAATTCGTTTTTTTCTCAACTCTTCGTTTTACTCGCTTCGTCGAACCCAGTTTCATCGAATATTTAGACAAATTTAATTAGTAACGAAGATGAAATATTTTTGTCGACTTTTTCATTGCAAAAACAATTTTATGTTTGTTCGTGAAATATTCGTTGGTGCGTCGTAGATATGGGTATTTGAGTTTTACGTCACAAACTAATGAACGTGCTGGAAGAATTGTTTAATCGGTCGGAAAATTTCTGTTTTCCAATTCAACGAGCACGAATTATGAATTATTTTAAAAAATGAAGTTTCCTCCTGAAGCGTAAACATTTTATTTGAACAAGTTTGTTTTTATTTGTAGAGTATTTTGGGAGGCTCTCCGCACCACTATTTTCCATTATTCAAGGTTTTTAGTTACGCGGTTGTTAGTTTCCTTGAAAAGAAACATTAGCGGCGTTATTAGCGCTAGTTAGAGGGGATACGCGCTAGCGACCAGAGCGCTGTATAATTATCAGACTCTTTTTCCCATTCTTTGCCCAACGTTCTTTCCGTGTATGCGCAGCCAAAAATAGAAGAAACATATACATTTATGTTGTCAAATAAAATGTCGATGTGGGTCGTTCCAGGCTGAATTGTTCAGACTAAATTGTAAGCCTCACTCCATGTCCAAGTCGATTATATTTTTTTCCAGAAATTCACAAAACAATGTGAGAAAAAAAAGAAAGCAATACTTGAGCAAACGTAAATTGGTTTCCTGAATTGAAACTGCACATTCAACCAACCTGCAGACAAAAGTCGAAAATTTTTTGGGATCATTAGTGCCAGGAAATAAAATAGATTAATTGTTGGAAATACGTTCGTTTTTTTTTGTCTCTGTGCCCATGAAACTATCGAATAAACTTTTGAATCGAATTCACAGACATTTTCGAATAAAATTAGAAAATCTCTGATCGCTGAAATATTTAAATTGTTTAAAAAAATAATTAATTAAGCCATAATTAAGTTTTGCATGTATTTTTCTTTTGTATTTGTTGTAATGGATTTTATAGAAGTTGTGGAGTGAGCTTATCGTGACTGGACTGTCGCCAGTATGACCGAAGCTCGATATAGTTGAAACGAATACTCGTCAAAGCCACTAAACACGCGTTTGTGCGAGGAAATATCATGCATATATATGTCAGGACACTGAATGTCAAATGCCTGGAATTGGACACATTGCACCGAGGCAATTTCTGACGGACTTAATCGCAGGTGCAAATGCGTGCATGTCCTCGAAGCCAATACGTCCCTCAACACACGCTGCATCCCCATCACCTCGTACTTTGCTCTTCGGGATATTAAAGTTACGAAATTTGGCTCTGCATCGTTTTCGATCGACAGGAAAAGCTCCCGGACGCATTTTCTATATTATGGAGCAGTCAGAACTGGCTCGAGCTCGGAAAAAGCTTTTCCATTTGATTTTCTTAATCGTAAACTGTTTTTCCACAATTTTGCGATGAAGAATTTTTACGATTTTTCAGGTCCAGCTAATTCTGAAAAAAAAAAATTGTATCGAAAAATAAACAAAAAATCGTGAGCACGTTGTGTTTGGAATAAAATATTTCACACATTCATTTTAACCGACATTCCATCACCGTTGAGAGATCGTGGAATAAATAAAAATATTCGTAACGATAAAAACGGAATATAAACAAATGTTCAAATTATTGAAAATCGTTGTTGCGCGGTTTGGCAGGTGCAATATGCTGCTGGTTTGTCGAGATTACTCTCGGGATTTGAGTCACGATTACGGGTAATTGTAAACTCGTCGAGCATAACGAGATGGTGTGGGTGGCAGGGCCATCCAGTCGCGTGTAAAGCAACACCATTGAATCCCTGTACACTCTGCCAATTTATTTTAGTAACCGGCTGCTACATGAAGGGGCTGGGTGTGGAATATCGAAAGCTCCCATGTGGACGAGTTTGTACAACTCTTCTATATTTTCCCACAGATTCCAGTCGAACCGTCAGCCAGCCGAAGAGTTTTACTCTGTATACGCACACAAACGATAAAAAATACACAAGGCATTCGAACTTGATATTTTCCGTGTCATTCATTTTCAGAAATTTTCCAAAAAATGGAAAAGAAATGAAAAAATTACAATTTTTTTTTCTAAAAATGAGAAAAAAAATAAAGAAAAAAGAATCGAACGTCCCGTAGCCTCGGGGGAATGAATTCCACTGAAAATAAATATCCCCTAAATGCGAAAAATGGAGCAATAGCTCAAAAATGGAAAAATAATTTTTCATCATTTGGCGAAGAAACGAAATTTGTTTCACTCGAATAAACCCATACGGGAATGTATATTTACAAAATGGGAGTGCGTGCTATGCACATTTTGGACTGAAACGAAACGTTACGAGCGTTTTGGTGTGATGCCGCGCTGTGTCAACAGTGATAAATGGATTTATATGAATTTTGATCGTGAAGCAACACTATCGCATTATGGGGTGGAATGAAAAATAAAGCTTGATGTATGGCCACAAGAGAAGGGTGTGCCAGAAAGGGGGTGTCGAGAGGGGTTCGAGTGTGGCAGTGTGCAGTGTGTGCCAGGCGCTGTTGACTCTCTTTTCTCTCTCATCATCGCCCAATCCCCTGCCTTTTTTGCCTCGATCCCTGATTTCCTGATTTTCAGTCCTGAAAATATCGTTGGTAACAGATTTTTCGATCAAGAGCAATTTGTACACGGGTCATGCACGCTAACGCACACATCAAAATTCAAAATACATTCTCTCACATAAATCCCCATTTTATCGCGAATGTATAAAAATTCTCATTATCCCTCGAGCGAGCGACGAATCGTTTCGTTGCCTCATAAAATAAATCACTTTTCGAGCATAAATGTTGTCCTTAATTGCGCGGAAAAAATAAATCGAAAAATTCGCATTTTCATTCGAAAAATTATTCAATACATCAATCCAGAAAGAAGCTTTAAAAAAAAAGACTTATTAAAAGCTCCGATACAATGGATCGTATTGGAACAAAAACTATCTTTCAAAATCACTTTTTTTTTACAATAAATTAAAGAATAAAAATTAAATTGACTAGAAATATATTTTCATAAAATCAGACAAACCAAAATGCCAATACAAATATCTGATAAAATGAGATGAAAAATACGAATTATTGCAACAAGAGATTCACGTAGAATTTTATAAACATAATTTACAATCTATTTCTTTCCATTATATTTATTGCCTTCAAAAATCTGTGATGAATCCGTGCGACTCGGGAACAAAAACAATCTTTCAAAATCACTTTTTTTTTTCACAGTAAATTAAAGAATAAAAACTAAATTAGCTAGAAATATATTTTCATAGACCCAAACGAATTCAAATGCCAAAGCAAATATGTGATAAAATAAGACGAAAAATACGAGTTATTGGAGCAAGAAATTCACGTAGAATTTTATAAACATAATTTACAATCTATTTATTCTCATTATAAAAATTTGTGATGAATCGGTGGAATTGGGAACAACACTTGCAATTTCATCAGTCAAAATCGCAAGTGGATATTTTAGCAGTAATTATGTTCGGTGAGTCATGGAACATGGTATTTTATGGTTGTTACGTATGTGGTGGTTTTACGTGTTTTTATTTTTTATTTTTATTTTGCACGGAGGTCATGATGAAGCGATTGGAATATATAATACTTGATAATATTTATATGGAAATAAATACGTACATATATTTATAGAGACCTTTGGGAAAAAGCATGGTGGCCCCTATGTACGTCCTATATAAAACTGATGGCGAGATAATAGCGGTTTTCGTGCGAACATTATCGTTATCAAACTCCAATAATAACAGCTCGTGCCGGTCGTGCTTTGTGCCTCTCTCTGCCTTGTTCTCTCTCGCTAAATCACATTATGATAGCTTACAAAAGATTTATTGGAATTTCTCACGCAGTCCCATTTTCATTGGCTCCCTTTTGGCGTGGCCTCAAAAACAACTTGCAACGAATATATAAACGTTCTCTCTTTCTCTGTGCTTCTCTTTCCTCGGTGTCAAGATCGCACAACACATAAAAGAGAGTCTGAGCGAGATCGAGCAACGATAAGCGACGTCGTAGAATGCCACGTCATAATCTTGCAGGTACACGCTTTTTTATACCTTTTTTTTCTTTCTCTTATTTAATAAAGCTAAAACAAAGATAAGAGAAACACTTTGGTGTATAAGAATGGAGAGTAAATACACTGGCAACGTGGGCTCATCGGGCTTGACAATAAAAAAGATAAATTAGGACCGACTACAAAGCTCTGAATTCCTTGAATAATTAATTGCTCCAAGCTGTATTTACAAAAAGCTTAACCTGACAGTTTACAGAATTTTATACGCTAATAAAAATTCTTGTAAATTGACGAGAAAAAACAAAAGTGTAGAAAATTCATCGTAAAATCTCTCCGAGATAGTAAAAAACAAAGCAACGACCGTGGAAGATGAAAATTCCTGAAACGAAGCGTAAAACGATTGAATTTAAATGAGTAACCAACATTTTTCCTCGCGTTAGTTTTCCACCGGTTAAAAGCTTTTCCGCACATTTGTACGAACGTCGCTCCTCCGAATGAATTCATTCTCTCATCACTGTATAAATTCACAGCAGGGTGACTATCTCTCGGGACGATATATCAAACATTTGTCGCACTGGATTATTAATGGTTTTCAGTATCGACACTAGTTTCCCCACATCCACGCACACTCCGCATGCAACTAATGAAAAAGATAAAATGACGGAGCAAGGCAGAGACAATTACCATTAGGAAGAGCCGCAGAGGCAGGCCAGAGTGGGACAGAGGAACGCGCGCGTGGTGTCAATTGCGTGTACGAGAGGGATGAATTGGAATTAGGGTGGCAAATCGAATGTATCGGGAAACCGCATGCATGAAGCGCCCATCAGGAGAATCCAGTACCAAGTCAATACACACGCACACCCATAAATATACATATGTCAAGTGAACCAGTCATCGAGCTGTGGATGTATGGACATACATACAAAGTGTAGCCAGTCATCGAGGTCGCTATTCAGTAGGCAGCCATCAACGGCCACCCCTTCGCGCGCGCACCCCCGAACGCCGAGTCTCTCGTCAGTACATATATCACCGTGATCGCCGCAACGTGTACAACCTCCATTGTGCTGACTATGCCACGCGATTAACTTTCGACGTGCTGCATAGCGAGAGTGAAACTCGAGCGACTGCATTATTGTATAAGCGACAGAGACAGAGACTCGCTACGAGGGACGATGCTGCGAGAGGTTAAGGCGAGAGAAACGTCGCTCGTTATATATAATAGATATAATAGAAACGACAGGGTGTGCATTGGCCTATCTGTCCCATAAACTGTTCATGAATCCTGTCTAATAGATCGAGAGGCATGGAAGAAGCTGCGATCTATATGTGTGTGTGTTGTAAACGCCATAGATCACCCCGCAGCAGACAATAACGTATTTATTAGCTAAGGGGGATGTAATCTATAGAACTCCGTGTCGGTTAACCCTCGGAAATATTTATAGCCTGTGAAATAAGTGCTCTAGCACGCATCCGTCTCTATACACACCGAATTATATCTCCGGTGTGTGACACCATGCATGTATTTGGATTTATAAATAAATGTTTGTCTGTGGACGTCTATCGATTCTTACAACATTCCCCACGCGATATATTCAGCCATGAAAAATATATTTCAAGCAATATTCCAGAAATCATGGATTCTTTTTTTTCAAAGATTTTCAGAACGGACTCTACGGCTAAGAATGTAAAGATTGATGGAAATGTGAGTTTTCGTATCGCGATCGTGACTCACGTATCTCATGACGATAATGAACAGGCGAATGAATAATGAAAATCGATGTGCAGCGTCGTTGAAATCACGCTTTATCAGCATCAACTTCTCACGGGCTTTTTTAAAGCTGTTTATCGAAGGGTGCAAGCTCAATGAGACGAGCAATTTGCACCCTGCTCCCTTTTCTTCCTCTCTTTTTCACATCCATGCTCCGCGCCAGTCGATCCAGGCGTGAAGGAGAGAGATTAACATAAGACACGGATAACGAGCTAATCCTCGAGTATCGTCAATGAGCACGAACTCCACTGCGTTTTTTCATGGACCATCGACAAAGGGAGAACGTTCGAGGAGATTCATGCGACAAAAAACTCAATTTTTTTTTTCTTTGCTTCATATAACCACAGCATCTTTCTTCTGTCCCTTGAGGTGACTCCCTTTCTTCACATTTTTCTCACTTCTTGCCCTCTTTCTCCATGCCCATCGTCCCATGTATCAGAAACCAGAGAAAGATGTTATTTATGGGCGAGAGTCGGTTGCGGAGCATTCACCACAGCACTGTGCATTTCTGCACACGGTGCTGTGCTTCCACTTTCGTTCCTTTTTCCTTCGACGAACACACAGGGAATCGACAGCTGTCTCAATACTCTTTGCCCCAAGAAACCAGTTCATCTTTCTCTACCCACTTGTACCTACGCTCGCCGGACTTTTTGCTAAGCCGCTTTATACATCATCTTTGCAAACCCACCCCCAAACTTTCACATTTACTACGAAAGACAACTCACGTATGGCGAAAAAAAAGTACTTTATGAAAAATGCAGAAAAACGAAAATGGTTCGAAATAATTAACGGAAACGTTTTTTTGGGAGAAGAATAAATCGTGACAAAAAAACAGAGACACTCAAACATTTTTTTTGCCACTCTTCATTATATTCTTCGAACCCTCGCTGTGGTAAAAGATTTTTTTTTTTTTGAATATTTTATGAATCATTACATCTCATGCTTTCCGCAGGCTTTCATAGCCTGTCGACTTTAACGTATGAATATATCTAAATACACATATACAAGGATATATAGAAATATTCATATAAACACGTCTCGATGTTTCTCAATAACTTGCGTCCGCCGTCTACCAGAAGAATGGCACGCTCTATAAATATCCATACGTACAAACTTATACATATATATATATTTTCTATTCACTGTCTATATATACGTATATGTACGGAGTATATAGGTGATATACGGTGAGGAATAGGCGCATAAAGGATGAGATAGAGACGAGGAGAAAGACACAGGGAGCGTGAGCAGGCATACGCGTATATCAGCGAGCAGAAGGCGTTATTTATGTCCTCTTTGTCGGGCCATCGATAACCGCAGCCAGAGCATCGAAGTACAAGCATGCAAACACATATATACGTTGTCCATGTACAGTGTGTTTCAGGAATGGCATTAATGATTATTCGCGAGCATATAGATCGTTACAGACGTTGTATGTTAAATTTTCTGTTCATAGAATTCCTTCTAATTTGCACCACACAAAAAGAATTGTCATGTCTAATAGCTCGCGCAATTTCAAGAGGTTTCACCATGTAGCAGTCGAGATATTTATTTATAACAATCACTATTTTCAGTAGTTCCTCATAAGAGCGTGTGTTAAAAGTTGCCAATTTTCAACATTAAATATTTCGATCTCTAATTGGTGAAGCTTCTTAGAACTTTGCATACACTTTTGTGCAACATCGACGAAGCTTTATTTGGTTTAAAAAAAAATTAATTGTAAAATTTTTTCGAAATTTTGTTTATTAAATAAAAAATACAGACTACCTCGGAAAATCTTAGATTTGGAGTACCTTGTCCTTTAGTCAATTTTTAACAGCTTTTTTCTATGAATTTAGGCTCGCAAAATAAAAATCACTATTTTCAGTATTTTCTCATAAGAGCGTGTGTTAAAAGTTG
Source organism: Hyposoter didymator (assembly GCA_037952995.1). NCBI lineage: Eukaryota > Metazoa > Arthropoda > Insecta > Hymenoptera > Ichneumonidae > Hyposoter > Hyposoter didymator. The sequence goes on along the minus strand of JBAJMU010000005.1, from coordinate 4,873,561 downwards.
CAATTTTCAACATTAAATATTTCGATTTACAAATGGTGAAGCCTCTTAAAACTTTGCATACACTTTTATGCAACATCAAAGAAGCTTTATTTAGTTTTTCAAAAAAATGGGTCGTAAATTTTTTCCGAAATTTGGTTTATTAAATAAAAAATACAGACTACCTCGGAAAATCTTGGATTTGGAGTACGTAGTTCTTTGGTCAACTGGTAACAATTTTTTTCAATCAACTTGGGCTCGCAGGCTATTTTGTATGTGAGAAAAATTGCATACAAATGTATACGGACCATACGTTTCACTGGGAAATGCCGCAGAGTCTTCTTTTTGTAATTGTTGGCTTCTAAGTATTTAGCCACGGTTTAACTAATTTAGAAACAGCCTATAGATCTCTTATGGTTTGGAGCAGAGTGCACAAGTGAGAAAAGGGGTCGCGAAGGGGGCGTCGAGACGTCGACGTCTCGGGCTGCAGAAGAGGATCTCGTTCGCGAGCAGCACCTCGTGTACGACGTGGCCTGTGTTGGGTACGCACATAAATAATGCTCGCGCAATTTCCCGTGTAATTGATGGAGCCCCTTCCATAATGGTGAGTGAGCAAGGCAGCAGCAGCAGCAGCTCACAAGAGAACGATGTTGGCCCGACCTCTCTCGCGTCCAGGCGCGCGTATAGAGAGACACAGGGCAAACATAGATTGAACCGAGAGCTCTGGCTAGAAGAGCTTGCATGTGAAGAGAAACGCTGCGGATGGATATAACGTTGTAGAGAGGGAGAGATGCGAAATCGTGGATATATATACGTGGTGGAGGGTGCACATAGAAACGAAAGCACCCCGCGGGGCGTAAACTCGACAATGCCTTCGTCACGCCACGCATTGTTTGCCATGGACCGAGAGTTCACCGGCTTGATTTACTGTGCACCAGGAGAGAGAGAGAGAGAGAGAGAGAGAGAGAGACCAAGGCCACGAGATGGGGAGAGCAGGGAGGAGACGGAGGGTTGAGTAACACAGAGATTCGTGTGTATATAGCGCGACTGCCAGAATGTGGTGATGCCCCGGGGGCCACGCAAAGAGCTTGTTCCTCGAGATTTTCACCAGAGAAAGAAGATGAACGACATTTCTTAACCAAAATCTATATCTATAGATTAAACTGCAGAATGCAAAGAAAAATGCCAGCCAGACGTCCAAAGTCCATCCCCAACGCTGTCCGGAAGCTTGTAGAAAATATGCCGGATACACACTCCCTCCTTAAAGCTTTTGCAGCCATCGAACCAATCCTGCCAAAAACACCCCCGTAGTTTCCATTCTTTGGACCATCAGCGGATATCCCACCGAGAAATTGTTACATACTTACTTTGTATGTTGGAAGTAACTGTGCCAGCAGAGCATTTACCCTCCGAAGCTCATTGCATCCCCGGCAGTGCCCTCATAACCTTTTCACTAAACTCAGCGAAACTGCATCGAAAAACCAAGATTTCTTGCCTTCCTGTGTGGTCTGCACAGATTATTCGAGGAAACTGAAGACGTTCAGGCAATAAATAAAATTCAGGCTGCAAATAAAACTTGCCGGAATAAAATTTATACTTCGGACCTAAAAAGAAAACATCCAATTGCCATTCATCACTGTCTACAGTTTTTCTATTCTCTGCTTTATCGAAACTCTAGAAAATCGAACGCAACTCGTCCAGTTCCGTGTATATTCGTATATATACACGTCACATGTGCTATGTAGCATATAGAAAATATACACACGCCACTATATACGTATCAACATGTACGTTAAGGGGTTAGAGAGCTCTCTGCTGACCGGCTCCGTGATTTAAATCAATGACGGAGGCACATCTGCTGGCAGAGATTAACGATTGGACATACCAGGACCAAGGCCAAAAGAGGAGCCTCAGAACGCCGAGAGCGGACAAGCCATGCCGCCCCGCGCGCACGTTGCTTCATGTGCACGCTCTTTCTCTCTTCCGTTGTATAACACATTTCTATATACTCAACATATACACCAATGCGTTTTATGTTGGCCCTATAGCGGTCCCGAGCACGCGGGGGCTTCGAGAGATCGAGTAGATTAGAAACTAATTTAACGACGAGCTTTCATCTTGCGAGCCAATATCCATCAGAACTCTTCACATACACATATTATCTCTATATACGTGTCTATCCCATGGGCCACTACCGGGTATTTTTGATTGATCGACTTCGACCGCAGTAACGATTCCTCCTGCTCTCTCCTCCTTCTCTATACATGCGCTTACCACGTACAGGATCATTCAAAACTAGTCCTCAAGACTATACGTCGAACTGTTGGCTCGTAGAATTCTGGAGCGAAAAGCTTTCGACGATTTTTCATCCTGACCAACCGTTGACGAGATATTAATGCTTGTCGTGACAACCGATCAGCTGCATCGATAAAGAACGTGGATGTCGCACGAGTTATCCGGCTTATCCATTTTACGCTTCCACCTCCTTCCATCTTTCTCGCCAACACTCGGAAATGACTGTTTATAAGAATTCCATCATTCACGAACGATTTCTCGGAGAAAAAACATTGGTAAGTGCCTTTTGATGGGTCATTTGGTGCTCTATTCACTGGTGTTCTTTCAAAATTTTGTATACACGTTCTTGGCACCAAAACTCAAAGTTTTCTCCTAGGAAGACAAATTTTCTGACGTTTAGAATTCGAGATATTGAATTTCCAATTTTTTTCCATCCAAACGCATGTAAATTGAATTCACGTTTCGTTCAAAATTTGCACGAAGAAAAAAACAAAAGATAGGCGAATTCAATTAACACGCATTTAGATGGAAAAACTAAAAAAATTGGAAATGAAATATTTCAAATTCTAAACGTCAGAAAGTTTTTTTTTCATAAAAGAAAACTGCATGTCAGTTTTGTTGCCAAGAACGTTTTATACAAAATTTTGAAAGGACCCTAAAGTAAAGTCGTTTCGTACGTTTATACACAAATCACCAAGTTCTATCCCGTCGTTTTCATCTCTTACGATCCACTCGAATGTCAGCACTCTTTATCTATCGTGCCAGCATCATAATGGCGTCCGTTTGACAGCAGACGGCACAAGAGAGATAGAAATAAAAATGGGACTGTCGGAAGTTGGCTGATTTTCGTGACTACACAGAAGCGCTGCCATGCCAAGCAAACGATGAGCAAGACCGAGATGGAAAAAAATGAAAAAAACAGACATTCGGTAGCATCTGCTACACTCCAGAGCCACTCTGTAACGCGCTCATTGAAATCAGGATTTCGATTCCGGAGTGAGTTTGCGCTCTCACGCGCGAGTTTATCCTACCGAAATAACGCGCTCATCCATCCATGTCTTTTCCTTTCAAGCATTCATTTTTTTCTCCTTCTTCCGTTGGTCCCGGAAAAAAATGAAGAAACTTTACTCTTCGTAATTGTTTTCGCGTCGTTTCCTTTTCAATCGCAATTCTTATCCGAATTCGACGATGCCAAAAACGCAAATGAGGAGATAAAAGCAGGAAAACGATAATTTGTTGCCACTCCCTGCTCGATCGAGGTTGTTTCTTCCCTCGCCCTCCAAAAGAGTTTCTTCGCTTTGCTTTTCTGTCTCCTCCTGCTCGCACTGTCACACACGCTCTTTCGCCTTTTACTACGAGTTACGAGGCCGTAATTTTTCCAAGCGTTCTCTTTCATCCGCTCTAACCATCCCCGATGTCCTTTTTTCCTACTCTTTTCGCTCTCTAGAACGGACGTAAAACCACCCTCGTTCAGTGTGCACTACCCTTCGAGTCGTTACCACGTTGCTTCGCCTTTCTTCGGGCAGCCCATTTTCTTCGCGTTATATCGGCTTGTGCAACTCATACCCTTGAGATTTTTCGCCCATATAGATACAAGAAGAAAGAGACACAAGGGGTGACACAGCGCTGATAACGAGACGGACGGAGACAGAAAGAGAGAGAGAGGAACGATGCGGAAAGAGCCGGAGGAGAAAAAGGCAGTAACGCAAGACTATCGCGTGACACTAGAAAAATGTAACATGTTCAGCGATGGAACATCCCCATGCATCCTCAGCCTCCCAATCCCCTCTACGCGCATAGTCCCTCGTTCTCTTTCGTTCTCCATACCACGATAAAGTTGAAGTTACGATGAGGCTAAACTCACAAAAGCTTTTTACAAAACTGCTCCCACTGCTTCTCCACCGTCCATCTCTCTCTCTCTCGCTCTATCTTTATTCGCAACTCAGGATATTCAGACTTTTTCCTTCATACACAACCGCGATCTCCGGCTCCCGACGTAGTCGCAGCAAATTTGCGAGCGTCCACCAGGACACCTTCTAGCAGTTGATCTACTTTGTTCCGCCTTTTTTCTTCCCTAAGTGCGATACCTCATGATTTCGTTTCCTCGGAAAATGGAGGCTCCTCCATTCCCGTAAACGTATTTATGTCACAGTGTAGCGGTTTCTTGTGTTCGACTCAGCCAACAAATTATGACTTTTTGTCTCTCGTGGGATCGACAGCAAGAAAAAACCGCGCCTGTGACTTTCTCACTTTGATTACGCGCAGGAAAAATGAGAACAATCGCTTCTTTTTCTCAATGAAAATCAGAAAACGCGACGCTCGAATACTACGAAATAAATAGGAAAAACATTAGCGGTGGAAATGAAATTTTTTGAAAAATCGTCGATATTTTGTTGAATACAGTGAACCAAATATTTTTTGTAATTTCAAAATTTTCGTCATTTTGGCAGTTTATTTGGTTTATAACGGAATCGTCAGCGAAATTTACGAGTGGAACGACTAAAATTTGCTTCCAAAGAGACTTTCTAATATATTTCTTCCCGCAATGACTCTATTTTTGGGATTACTAAAAAGAAAAACGTTTAGTCGAACGTATCGAACGAAATATCCATCTTTTTCAACAAAGTTTTATTTTCAGTGTTGGAATCGTTTGAAAAAGCGCACCTGCTCCGCGATGTATTCCATCGATTCTTCTTCACCGAGCGACATGTTCAACGGAGCATGAAGAATATACATAAGAACTAGTCAAAATTCGTTTCAGTATAATCCGGAAACGTAGGCTGTCCAAACAGCGCGAAAAAGCTTCAGGCCCCCTGTGCCTGTCGACAAAAAGATCGCAAAGTAAAAGAGCCCGGGGTTTTTTAAGGGGGGCGACAAGTAATGACACTCCCGGGCTGGTGCAGCTGTCTTCTGTGCAACGCCGAAGAACGAAGGAGCGAAAGAGAGCAATGGAAAATTCAAGAGAGAACCAAGCACGAAGAGAATTAACGATCAAGGAAAAAAGGCGTTTGTCAGTGTGTGCATTATGTAAGTGAACGTGTCACTGAGTGGTGAGACCCTGACGAATGGAGTTAATGTCCGAAGTGTCAATATGAAATATTCGAGTGGGACTTGGTCCGTATATGTCGAATATATACGAACCAGGCGTGATCAATGGGCCTTCACTTTCATAACATATAATGCTTCATATATATATAGGGGGTTGAGGGTTCCCTGAAGAACCTTTGTCGTCCCCCATAAAGGAGCATTATATTCCCACTGAATTTATTGGAGCGTTGTAGCATCTCTCAGCGATCGGCAAGCACTTGAAAAATGAGAAAAAAACCTCGAAGCACACGCGAGTATTATTGTTGGCATGCCGAGTGTATTTTGTTAAGTACGCACGATATAAGCGAGAGAGAAACTTACAGGGGAAAATTTTCTAAGTTATTTTCTCCCAAAACTCCCTACCGATTCAACGCAAAAGTTAATCCTCGGCTATTCAGCTTAGAAGTGCGAATTAAAAAAACGTCTAAATCGATATTTTGCTGTTGCATTCATAAAACCTCCTGCTACATCGTTGCCCTACTTTTTTTTTCATATAAACGACCAGCAGTTTTGATAAATACATGCGTATTGAGGCGAAGAATTATAAGCGTCGATGAATCATAACTCACGAGGATTATTTCCGACTGTAGATTCGATGCCAATGATTTATTACACTCGATACTTACATCGTGGAAAAATACATTTTCGGAGTCTTGTTACACTGCGATTCAAACAGCTTGAGCGGCACAACAGCAAAAATTTACTTTACACGCGTTAATAAATTTTCTATTCAACAATCCTCGATGATTAGTTTTATTCAGCATTTTCGAGAGTCCAGGAAACATTTATTGTGCATGGAAACGATAGTTTTCTTTGTAATGTTCGGTGCACAGTCACGTGCAGTGATTTAAAAAAAAAAAATCGCTCTCTTTTATGCGAAAATGAAAAATCGTTTTTATTATTCTCGCAATGAAAAATATAATTACGTGAATCGAGTGTTAATCATGCGCATGGGAATAACAAAAGTGACAAGACAAAAGCCTTGGAAAATGATTTGCTTCAACTTCATGAGGCTTTCCATTTCAACGTAGTTATTGCAGACACCTATATCTAATTTTGAATAATGGCTTCGTGGAAATTGAGTAAACGACTTCGATGAGTGATGAGTTACGGTGACAGCTCTTGGTACTCGTTCCTTCGCGCGCCACTTTTATGGCTCCTTACGCTCTCGCGATCTTCCGGTATATTTCCAAAGTCGAAATTGCTCCGCGGAAAATCATTATCGTGAAAGATTCTTATTAACATGTTGGCAGGACCGAACGGTTTTTTCTTCCTCTCGCCGTCTTTCACATATATATAGCTATTTTTTTTCTTTCCATCATTTACTCTGCTTCTTTACGATGCTTCGGCGTAATCCAAACGCGCGAATGGATACGATCAATCAGCTCGAGGGAAGGCGAGAGCCAAAAGAGATTTTTCTCTCTTTTTCTATCCTCTTCGAGACGGCCTGACTTTCAAAGTGATTTCATAAATCATCGGTAGGGATTGCACGAGTAGGGACGATTCAAGTTTCTGCTACATATGTTTATAGGGTGTCAGCAAAATCGGTCTGGAAATTTATGGAACGCATAGAGCATTAAATTCTGAAGAGAAAAGTCGTCGGATGTTTTTTTCTCCGGTGCACCGTTTCCAGTGAATTAATTATTCACTGGATCGCGTTGACGCGCATTGCTTGGTACTGAATCGTCGATATCTCGGTAACGAACGATCGGAGGAAATAACGTCCGGGAGCTTTTCTTTCGAGAATTTCACGCCTGAGAAGTTGGTCCAGCCTAAAAATTTGAGGACACCCTGTAAGAGACACACGGATAGAAAAAGTGCGCAAGCTCATGGGATTTTCGATTTCTCGTTCATCGCGTCTGGCCTCGAGCTTGACTCCTACCGATATGCCACATATCCATGTTCCCTGTGGGATCGATTTCTTCCTTTTCTTCGTCTCCAGTAAATTAAGTTTGTCTTGCCAGCACGCTCGAGAGGGGAACTCCGTGAAAACGAATCGCTGGCGAATCTCTCAACTCCACTCTCCGAAGGTCTTTTGTCACGCCGGACAGCATCGGGTTAGGAGGGAGACTCCTGTACCTAAGGGCAATTTTTCCTCCTATATCTTCGCGTTTGTAAGAGAAATGCGGTTTAGAATGAGCTCATTGATTCGAAACAGCCGGGAAACTTGTCAGCTGGAAGCGTCAGTGTCACCACTCGATCTTATTTCTTTTTTTCACCCTTCGCGCCTAGCTACCGCACAAAGTCGAATTTATCACCGAAATTTGTTCGTCTTATTCGTGCAGAACTGACATCGATCTATAAATCAGTAAACGATGCTGCACGGACAAAAAAATAATAGAAAATAAATTTTTTCGAGTTCCAAAACCGACTAAAAAATCCCCCACTCCCTGTTTTCTTTCGTTTGCTCTTATTGAGTGTTTGTCATGCGTCGAAGCTCTCAGGATATGGCGTTGCTTGTTTAGGACGTTCTCGTGTGCGTTAGTCACGTGACTCGATCGACCAAACAGCAGGTCGAGGAGAGCTTCCGAATAACGGCGCATCTTTCGAGTTTGACCCCCTCCCCAAACGCTAATGGGCAACGTACACAGATTGGGAGAACACTTAGGATCGTTAACGCGATCTCATATTTTTTCTTCTCATCGCTATATACATATATATACAAAGGAGGGGGGCTACTTTATTTACGCGTCTGTGAAGTTCCATTTCGCACAACCCTCTGAGGCCAAGGTTACCCTCTATGCAAACGGGCTGTCGCCCGGCGCTAACTGACATCGCAAACAACAAATGTGTATTTTATGACAAACTCCCAACGTTTCTCCTCTCGACGCTGCGATATTGTTTACTCGCCATTGAGGTTATTACGCATGACTCTTGCTACCGTAGGCTCCAAATCTTCGCAGGTACGTCGCTGAGCAAGCAATACCATTTTTTTTGTATTTCTTTCTAATTTTTGTATAAATGAATTCGGAGCTGGACGTGAAAGACACGAAAATTGAATTAAAAAAAAGGAAAAAAAATTGTAAATTTCAATTTGCAGCGTTTTTTTGTATTTGCATTCAAATTATATAATTTTGACAACTTTTCTATGAAGTTTAGAGGAAGAACGGGGTTATACAAAATATCTTTAAAATTTTTCGAAAATTAATGCCGTTAGACGATTTTTTGAAAAACTCACATTTCCGTTAAATTCGAAAAAACACGAAATTCAAAGCGTTCCGATATTTTCCAAATTCAATACCAACCTTCCTATTATTTATTAAAAGAAAAGCAACTAATTTTAAAATTGGCAGAAGTTAGAGCGTCGCCACCCTTTTTTCGGAAATTTCTAAATGCCGCTGAATTTCTATAACAATTCCGACAAAATTCTTAGATCTCGTTTCACGGATTCAAATTTGCAGATTTTTTACGTCAAGTGAGGGTTATCGTGTGCGCACGGAATTGAATTGTCGGGAAATATGGCGTGCCATTAAGGAATCCAACGTAAAGCAGCCGTTCCTCTCGATGAAACGATAAATTGCTTTTTTTTTTGTTTTTTTTTTTTAATTTTTTTTTTTCAATGGCGATCCAACGATAATGACAATACATTCTTGCTCATTCTTCGGTTGTTTTTCCATGGGCGTATGTCCATGTATGTGGATACACATTTATGGTACACCCCATATATTTTACACGATCCAATTTCTATTCATCGAGACGCTGCCAGGCGGCGAGGAGCACTAATAATATAATACAACGAACGGAACGATTATTGCCGACATAAAGTCGGACGTGCACGCAGAAAGCAAGAGAGAGAGAGAGGGAGAGGCAGGCCGAAAGAAAAAAGCGCAGGGCACATAGAAACTCGCCCATACAACGAATGAATCAACTTTTATTCTCGCCGCTGCAAACTCACTCGTCGCTGAGTATCCGGTGTCGGATGATAAAAACGCCCCTCGTGTGTACTTCACAAGCTACGGGCGTGTTACATTAACTCGAGATATATGTGTATCGTAACGTACAACAACGAAATATAAATCTGTGGAGAAAAAAATAAAATTATGGATGCATATCCTTCGCCCTGCCCCCAGTCACGTTTCCCAGACATTTTCTAATCCCTGTAAAAGCACTTTCCACGACATTGCTGACATAATTGTTTGCTAATAATTTATGAAACGTTCTCTTTTGTCGCTCATATTTCTATGGAATATTTATTTTCTGTCTTCGTATAGTTCTCGTCTATTTTATTAACTTGGAGATTAAATAATTGTATTCCACTCGATGCGCTTCGTACGGTACCGAACCGATCGAAATAAAATTCCTAGCCAATTCCAATTCCGCAAATTCTTCGAGGCAGACACTTTTCTTTCCCTTTCGTTTGAAAATCCGAAGAAAAATGGATTTCGGAAAAAAATCGAGGGATGAGCTTGAATTTTGCACGCAGTGAGAAATTGCTCAAAATTTTATGTCGCGTATAAAGTTTCAAAGTTCAGGACTTTGATTTGATGGAAATCCCATCATCGTCGGTGATTATTGAAACGTTTTTGACCCTCGAAATGGTCGTCTGGCGAACCAGCGACAGTCCATACGCTTTCATGAACCCGAGAAATTCATTTAGAAAGAAAAGTAGAGATTACACGTAATGGAACACGTTGTGGGATAAAAGATGGGCAGTAAATCTGTGTCTCTTGTCAAGAAAACCGAAAGCTGAGAACGGCGGCGAGAGAGAGAGAAAGAGACAGAGAGAGAGAAGGTGGAATGAGTAGAGGGAGTGAAAAGGTGCGACGTATCTTATCGTAAATGTCTCATAACATCGTCGCGGGCAGTAACGACGCGTGACACACGACGAGCATAAAGCTTCGAACCCGTGAAAGGATGCTCGTAAACCTTTGTCGCAAGAGAAATTTCTCTCTTCTGTATTCTCCTCTCCCTCCTGTCTTATTCTTCAATTTTATTTTCTTACTTTAACGCCCTTTGGAACACTTACCACGTGCATGCAGCACACACGAGACCGCAAAAGGAGAAAAAAATAATCTGACGGTAGAATGTGGGAAGACGAGAATAGTTTTATTTTTTTATTCGAAATTTTTACATCCATTTTACTCGAAATTATGAATAACAATTCTTCGTAGAATGAAATTTCAATTTTCATGCATTTCTCTTATTTTATTTCATTTTCATTTCACACCTTTTATCTCTTCGTCATATAAATATTCAAATATTTGTTTATGTACCACAGATGTTCGTGTATACACGCTCAACCATACGTTTGCTGTTAAAATCGCGCCGCTACCATAAAGTAAACATCCAAGATCAAAGCACCGCGCCGTACGTATGTTCCATGCGCCGCAGCATCTTTCACTAAACTCCTGAACCACGTACTCTATTCCACAACGTCTGATCAGCTCGTCTAACCCTTCTCCCTGGACCTCGCGAGTCTTTGCAGCTTATTATTTATGCACAAATCGTTGCATCAGCGTTGCAGTGAATTTATGTAACAGACTGTCGCTTACATTGTCAGTTTTATTTTTTCCCTCAAAACTCCCGCAGAGACTGACGAATGAACAGAATTCATTATTGGAAACTGAAGATTGTGTCTCTTTGAGAATTCAATTTATATTTTATTTGCATCGTTTATGCAGAGCTCATTGCCTCCGATGATTCTGCGATCTTTTCCGAAAGTTTCCAATTTCCGAAGAAAAGTTTCTCCTTGTCAGAATTCTTTTTTTTTTTTGGTCCAGCTCGGATCATTTCTCGGTTGATCGTTTGACGAAGTGCCGACACGAGAAGATAAAAGCAATACGCCATTGTGGCGCCTCGAAGAAAATTGGATAGCCCCGTGCGTTGTAGACGCAGACGTGTATCCTGTGAAGAGAAAAGTGAAAAGATCGCCGCGAGGGTTAAAAAAACGAAGAAGACGTAATAGGGTAAGATAATAGCTGGGCTTTTGTCCCTGGGTTACTTAAGGCGCCCAAAAACATCTATTTATTATAAGTGAGTGAGGGCAAAGGGGAAGAAGATTTTAGTCCCGACGAGGACGCCAGGCGGCTCTTTAAGGGCTCTCGCGTCTCGCTCGTCGGCTCGAAACGAGGCTGCCCAGCTTGAGACACTCGAGAATCTATATGGCTTCGAGAGAAAGATGATTCTGGCGGCGTCAATTAGACACGCAACTCATGGACCCTGTATTTTCCTATCCGCGTCTGCCCTGCCCCCCTCGCCCGCCGTTTTTTTCACCACACCGATTTTGTTTGTACGGCGGCACACTTTGGTCCATCCTGTTTGCACTCGAGAATAGTCTTTTCCGTTCTCTCGTACCCAGCATACTTTATTTATCCGGCATGGCTCTTCCTGTGTCATCAGGATACGGGATCCTGATGGACCCAGTCTACGAGCTGTCGAGCTCATTTTGTCGCTCCAAATCTCAAAACAACACAAATCTTGCTCTTTCGAACGTTTCTACAGAAAGAAATTTTTGTTTTTTTGGAAAACGGCTGTCGCATTGGGAATTAGATTCCCAATTGGGAATGAAATTTTGTTAAAAATCATCGATATTTTGTTGAACACGATAGAACTTAATATTTTTTGATAATTTCAAAATTTCCGTTATTTTGGCAATATTTTGGTTTCCAAAGGGATCGTCAGTGAAATTTACGAGTGGAACGACAAAAATTTGCTTCCGAAGAGACTTTCTAAAATATTTCTTGCTGCAATGACACAATTTCTGGGATTACTCAAATAAATGTTTAGTCGAACGTATCGAACAAAATTTCGATTTTTCTCAACGAAATTTTGTTTTCAGTACAGGATGCCGTAACAAACGAGCATCCGGGATATTTTTGCCACTGAATTTGACATTTCTACAAAATTCAAGAATTTCATTGCGACTGGAAAAATCTTCTCGATGGCACAGATCACAGACAGAATGGCGTCGTGAAGATAAATAGTCGGAAATTTGTACGGTTTGAAAAGAAGCGAATGAAATTTTGGGTTTTGCATGTCAACGACGTTCCCTCTCGCATGTGACACGCTTGTCACCGGGGCATGCAAATAGAAATGATAGTCAGTCGTAAAGTATGCCGCAGCTCGTAAATCCACTAACTTCACGGGTAGAAGAAACGTTCAGGAGTCATGTTGTCCACGTTGCCAGTGTGAGCTCGACTTGGTTGTGTGCCGGTGGTCGGATTGCAGCGTGCAGCTGTACAAGACAGAAAAAAAAATATGTGTACGTTTTTTTTTCTTGTTTACCAACGACGAAATGAAAGTAATAAAAATTTTGTTATCTTCCGGCTCTTTGTGATGTCTCCACGTTTGAATATCGTGGAGTTATTAAAACGTCAACTTTATATACGATGTATATATGCTTTTTTTTTATTCCCATTAATTTTCTCTGTTTCTCCATTTTTTCTTTTTTATTTTTAACTCCAAGTTCGTGGTTTCATTATCGCCAGACCAAAAGAGGCAGTCGTGTCAATCTCCCTACGAGACGTCACACGACCATGCAGTGGAACTGAAATTCTCGGCTTATTTATCGCGTTAGGCAAGTCAAGAAATTTCGGAATTATTATCATGAGAAGAGAAGCTTTCGAGTAACAAAACAAGATGCTCAAGATGCACGATTGAGCATCGATTCAAAGCTGCTTCTCACACCCTCCACTATAAAAGCAACTTCATGAAAATCTAGCGCATCGATCCAAGTCCAACACGTCAAGGCTCGATGACGAGAAGGGGGTTGATGGTTTTAGGGGAGTTGGTAGGAGGGTGTGACGTGGCACAGACTTTAGCACACGTGTAATCGAACTTTCTCTCCTTCCCATTGATAGCTGGTAATTTATCAATGACAGTCTGAAAGTGCATGGAGTAGAGAGTCAGAGAAAATGGAAAAGAGAAATAAGGCGGAATAAGAGTGAGTTGACGAAATAAAAGCCGTAAACACAGGAGGAGGAGATGAGGGAGCGAAAGAGAAAAGAGACAATGTTCTCGTATCCTTCATAGTATTCAGTCTCGCGGATGGATTATCGTTCTGATTGCAAAGTATGAAATAATTAGGGACAGGAATGGCGATCATCCATCATCGGGCCAGCGATGGCCGCTCGACAGGCAGCAGCAGCAGCAGCAGCAGCAGCAAGAGAACTAGCATGAACGTTCATTCATCATACTCACTCGCCCATCGCACGAGTGCAAGAGAGTCGAGGCTGTTGCCTGTCCGCCCGTTCGTTTTGCTTTACTCGCAATCTCCCTCAATGGAAGAGACTCTTCTCTCTCTCTCTCTCTCTCTCTATCTCTCTCTCGCTGTTTCTCCTTCACATACACACACACACGCTTATCCTCCCCACCTTGAAATTCCCTGCGACGCCTCTGCTCCATTGTTCTCATATCTATCGGACGTAACCGTTCGCTATTGCTAATTACCTGCTTCCATATATCGTGGCCAGCGTAATTCCTTTTTTTATCATAGAAACGATTAGGCTGTCAACTTGTCAGTTTTATCAATGACATTAACGTGTCGCTTAATCCAATTCCGCCGTCTTTCCGAGCCATCAACCATCGGCTGATTTCCGTCATCAATTTGAGCCCCAAATCGAGAAGCTTTTCAAATATTTATCTTGGTGGAACGTTCGCGTTTGTTGTTCTCCAGGGTTTCCACATTATTATCAAAATAAATCGCAAAATAATCATCACCACCATATGCTCCCTTAACGATGCAGCGATTAGAAGATCGTAACGAGCTCCAACTTTTTTCAAGATTCGTTCTTTTCGTTTTGTTGAAAATTTTCGAATATTTTTCAAATCTTCGAATTAATTCATTCGGGGCAACGATTTTTTTTCTCGCGTGACAGAAATTCAACGAGCGATATTGTTCAACGATGTCATTCCTTCGTCTCCCTCCAGTCAAACACAACCGCGACCGTCTCAATTATTTTGTTCTTCGCTTATTAATGCCACCTCGACGTTGCGAACTAATTAACGAACCGTCGCTAATAGCGTTTGCTAATAACTGTGCCAAACGTTACCGAAACACATTTCACGTTTTATCAGCTCAAATTTCCTGTTCATACGAAATATTCCTTGAAACTCACGCATTGTCGTTTTTGTCGGTCATCGAATTGATAAATTGACGATAAACACGTGACCCAATTCGTATAATTACATCGTGTATTCGACGAAAAGAAAAATTCCTTCCAACGAAGCATTATCGTGAATTGCGGTTTCCATTGTTTAACGACGACGAAACTAAAAATGCAATTTTGCTCTTTTTATTGGTTCACGATTCCCAATCGTTGGATCATCGTAATAACTTCAAAAAACTCCCAATTTTGACCGAAACGAAATCCACAAAATTGTTTCAAAATGTTGGACGATAAAAGAAGTTTACGACCTAATTTTTTTATTTTTTATTCGATGAGCGTTACTCGCGAATCGCTGGTTATTATTATAATAATCGTGAAATATGAAAGAATGATAATTTGCTCATAACTACGAGAATAATGATGAAAAGGCTCTCGAACGTTCGATGATTCGCCGCAGCAGAGCATAACGAGCAACGATGAGCGTCATGTGCAGTTTTCTTCACGTGATTAAATGATTCAAGGTGAGCTCAGGGGGGCACAGAGTGTGGCGTTGAGACCCAATGGAGCGAAGGTAATCCAGTTGGTCCGTAACGGTTAAAGCGATCGGCTATAAATGAGCTAACAGTCGCAAAGATTCAAGGCAAAGAGGATAAAAAAAAATACTGAAGCGCGTTTTACAACGCGGAGATTAAAGCAGCTTCAGTATTTCAACCGCAATAAGGCCCAATGGTACCCTAACTAACGAAAGCAAGAAAACATCAATTTTTACAACGCTTAATCCTCACGGGAATGATATTTCCCGAAACGCAGGTCGTTTCATTTTACAATTCATCCGCAGAGGGACGTAGAATCATCCTCGAGAATATTCCCCATCCTAAAACAATCAAAAAATCGATTATCCGTGCTGTAAAACGAAAATTTATAAGGATTAACGAAAATCTTCTAGAAAAAAATTATTGTGAGGTTCGAAGCAGCGTTCGTTGCTAGCAGAATGTATCGACACTGGGAATGGAATTTCGTTAAAAATCGTCAATATTTTGTTGAACACGGTAAACTGAATATTTTTGGATCATTTCAAAATTTTCGTTATTTCGGGAGTTTTTTTGGTTTCTAACGGAATTGTCAGCAAAATTTACGAAAAAAACGTTCAGTCGAACGTATCGAACATAATATCGATCATTTCCAACAAAATTTAATTTCCGTGCATCGTGTCTCCAGGATGGAAAATCGGTGTGAATTGTCGGCTTTAAAAGCACATACAATCGATGACAAATGAGAAGGAAATAGTTGTAAACTCGTCTTTGGTACCTTCGGCGTCTAAATTGCCTAAAAATAAGGGGAATCACTCGTTTCGTTGTTCCGCACACTCGATGAAGAGCAGCGAATAAAATGAGGGTCGTCCCAGTCTCGATTAAATTAACCACGCGGTCCCAACCCTTCCTTTTTTTCTCTGTCTCTCCTTCGAATTGCACGCGAAGTATAAAGTTTCCTCTCTCTCGTGTACTATGTGGAGTGAAATTAAGGGCGAGTCGCGAGAGTGGAAAAAGGTTGGGCCTGTTCTCTCGCAGGCTCCCTGCGTTCTCGCCATATTTATTGGGCCCCGTAAAGCCTCTATTTTTCCATTGTCACGGGCTTGACAGCTTGTCTAAACACTCTAAATATTCGACTTTCCTGCTGCTCTCCTCGTCTTTCCATTTCTCTCTTTATTTTTCCTTTGCCTCTCCGCAGTGCTACCCTTCGTCCCGCCCATTGTCCGACCTCTGTGCGCCCTCGGTTTCGCGAACAATGGGACGAGAAACCGCGTTATAAATTGGCCCCTTCACCGTGTATTTCGCTGCTCTGACTCGTGTGGCTTCCTCTGGATCAACACTCCAAAATTGCTCCCTTCTCTCAATGCCCCTGTGCACGTCAGGATGCTCCTCTATGAATTCTCAGCCGTGACGCAGCGGTCAAGCCATAAAGTCTCGAACCTTATACTCTCACCTCAATGCTCATAACTTTCTTTTAAACTCAAGCCAACGCGAAAACGTTTGTGGCCTGAAAGAAAACCGGAGAAACTCAATCGATTGGGATTCACGCTAAATGTCACGGTTCGTGGGTTCTCGATCCTCGATTTTTCAACGGTGGAGAGAAATTGAGTCAGTTCCGGACGATCAATTTTTTTCAAACGAATTTTCTATAATCTCAATCGTCCAAACGTTCCAATCAACTTTTGGGGCCTTTATCAACGCCAAATTGGGATTCATTATCGCGACGAAAAAGTTGTTGCAAGTCTAAAGTCTCTTAATTGCACTAGAAATGAAATTTTGTTAAAAATCGTCGATATTTTGTTGGATACGAAACTCAATATTTTTCGATAATTTCATAATTTTCGTTATTCGGACAGTATATTTGGTTTCTAACGGAATTGCCAGCGAAATTAACGCGTGGAACGACAAAAATTTGCTTCCGAAAAGACTTTGTAAAATATTTCTTGCTGCAATGACACAATTTTTGGAACTATTGAAAAAAACGTTTAGTCGAACGTATCGAACGAAATATTCATCTCTCTCAACAAAATTTTGTCTTCGGTGTATTTTTCTCGTTTTTCCTTCAACGATTCCGACAACAAATGAGTCGTAATGCCACGGAATTCTTCAAAGTTTATGCCATCGATAAATTGAATGTTCCACACACATACGTACAGCCCTCGCAACGACTATTTCTTCCTTAAGGGAGCTGAGAAGCGGAGTAACAGTGGCAGAGAGTTTCTCACCCCTAAATCCCGGGGTGCAAAGGTGCGCAGCGACTTGTTCTCTCTCGTTTCGCGATTTATAGTTTTATACCTGTGGCGCAGTTCGCACAACCACAAAGACCAGAGCTGAGAGGGATGAAGAGCGAAGAAAGATGCGAAAGTACATAATGGTGGCAACTTGGCCCCGCAAAAGAAGTAGAAATAGTGGTGTACCACTATGGTGGCGAGTGAGAATGGAAAGGAAGAGGCATAAAGAGAGCTCGAGTCAGGGAAAAGAGAAGATATACCTAATAGAGCAAGATTTACTGCGGCACGCCCGTCTCAATTGCGGAACAAATTTATCTCCGCGAGAGGTCGCGCGCGCGCGCGCCCCCGCGCAGGTCTATACGGTCAGCCCACAGCCTCCGCACTCTTTGGAACCTCAATCTTGCTTCCAGCGGGCATTCGGTTCTTTCCTTGAAATATTGGCCTGCCCGCAGAGTCGAAAGTTACACTATCCTGGACTTTTATTTTTTCTACTCCCACAATCTGCCCTCCACCACTCAACATCTCACACCTTCACCGTTTTTTTTTTCACCTTTTTGCTTACGTACCCAGCGAATTCGATATTCAACTTCCTGACTTCCGCAAAAAAACGAACTTTTCCCATTTTTTTCTCTTTCTGTACGACACTCTGCTCTCCGTTCATCTTCTTTTCACCACAAAACGAAATACTTTCACTTGTCTCTCCGCGGCTTCCCATTGGCAGGCTGTAAATCTACCCCGAGACCCGACGTTCCACGGTCGATCTTTACCTTCCCCGTGAAAACCCCAGTCTCTCCGTGGTAATGTCTGTAAATTACACGCTTCGGATCCACAATTAGTGTTGGCTAACCGACAACCACCATTCCGGTCCATTTATTATTGATGCTCTTGAAATATGGCACCGAACGTCTCCGGACTCAGGCTCTTTTTCGACAGGGTCTAAAAACTCGGCTATCAATCGAATCGTCTGTGCGAAAACGCTTCGCTTGTCGTCGCATTATTTATTGAAATAATAACTCGAAAAATTTTGCTCCTACGTCGGTAAAAAATCGTTTTTACAACTTGATGGTGATAACGATCCATGGAAACCATAAAATCGAGTGACGTAAAAAAAGCCGAAAAAGTTGACAATCGAAAAGTTGCACGAAAGCAATAAACGCGCGGATGGGGACCCGTCAGATATACCGCGCGGTTTCGTCCTGTAGCTCATTTACCAAAAGTCGTGTTTCGTTTAATTGACAGCTGGAAGAAAGAAAAAGAGAAAAATCAGCAAAAACTATAAATTGGAAGAAAAAGGAGAGTGCGGAGAAGGTTCCGAGGCATTTGCTCTCATAAGCAAGTCTCTGAGAGTTTTATCTCCTCTACGTGACTGGAAACATTTGTCTCAACGTATTGAGGATCGCAACACCGTGCGCGATCAGGTTTTCTCGGATACGGCACACGAGTCGTCATTAACGAGTTGATATAAAAGCCACAGGAGATTCGATCGAGCTGTCGGCGTGCGTAACACTCGCGAGAGTTCAATTTTTTCTCGCCCTCCATTTGGACTCAATCTATGCGCACACGTTTATATTTATTTCTCTGTGGAAAAGTGTTGGGCAGCCAGATTACGAGATCAGAGAAGAGAGTCGCGATGCGCCAAGCCAGTATCAAAGTTTCCCGCGATCTTTTGCATCGCCCAGCGTCTCTGGTGGCTCCACTGAACTGTGTCTTCGAACAAGAAACATTATCTCGCTTATACGGTACTCTGCGATGTTACAGAGCCTTTAGATCACACGTATGTGTTCTGCTTATTCATAAACACATCTATACAAAAGTTAACACACGATAAACGTACAGCAAGCGGTACGAGTTCGTTGCTAGCATTCCAAATCACTCCCGATTCCGTGGCTTCGAATTCCGCCGTTAGCCAAACGTATTACAGGTACACAAACACGAATATCTACACATATAAACATAAATGTTTATAAGTAGATATAAAGAGATATACATGTAGGTGTAGCCTCGGTATAAATGTAGGCGCAACTCTCGTTCGTTCGTTCGTTCGTTGGCGAACGCGTGTGGTGAATGATACATTATTTCCCAAGCGCGAGTGTTTCTTTGCGGCGTAATGGGCGATAAATAACATAAATTAATGCCTTATTCCAGACATGCTGGTTATTTATGCCCCGGAATAACTTTATCCTGGAGCGTGATTACCGTCAGGCACGCAGAGCAGGCCCCTACCCGTTTTACTCCTTCCCTTCCTCCCTCCCTCCCTCCCTCTTTCTCGCACTATCTTTTTCTCTCTCTCTCCGTGTCTCTCATTCTCTCTCGCCAATATTCCTCTCCTCGTATCACCAACACCACACCTGTGTGCTATATATCATACAGACTTTAAACACTATTTATTATATACAGATATACACGTTGTCGGCTTATAGTTTCGATGGTAAACGGAACAGATGCAGGTACGATCAACTATCGCGTCGAATCATGATACCGAGAAACTTGCCACGGTTATTTATTCAGCGTAGGCGAGAATCTTCCCCCTGCTATTTCAACGCTGCGTGTATGCTTCGTTCCAAACCTACAAATTGTCTTGTTTTGATATATATGGCACGCTTAATTGGCCAAACTGCCTGCTTTAATTATTATCATGTGAATAACCACTGAATTCACACGACTCGTAAATCATCGGATATATACCAAGTTATTATGTAATTAACTTGGATGTCAAACGATCGAAATTTCCATACCTCCCAACGGGTTTTATTTTATTTGTTGCTATTTTTCTAAAAGGCCCCGATTCTCGAGTTTTTATTTTTGGAAGACGTGACATCGAGCACGTAGATTTTTTTTATAGGAAGCACGCGAATTTAGAAAAAAATCCTTTGCCTAAAAAACTTTACCACAGTCTCTGGAAAAATTAAACGTCGTACAATTACGAAATAACGGACTGACGGAATTGATTTTTCCAAAACGAAATGGTCGGTTCTTTGCACTGAAAACAAAATTTTGTTGAAAATGATCGATATTTTGTTCGATACGTTCGACGAAACGTTTTTTTTTTAATAATCCCGAAAATAGTGTCAATGCAGCGAGAAATATTTAAGAAAGTCTCTTCGGAAGCTAATTTTTGTCGTTCCACTCGTAAATTTCGCTGACCATTCTGTTAGAAACTAAATTTACTGCCAAAATAAAGAAAATTTTGAAATTATCAAAAAATATTTAGTTTACCGTATTTAACAAAATATCGACGATTTTTAACAAAATTTCATTTTCAGTGCCAGTGGATTATTATACGTTCTGTTGATTATTTATCTGTTAGTGCTTTGTCATTATTAGATGGTCGATCGGATGATGTGTGTGGTACTTGAGGAACAGGTAGTTTATGGTGAAGCACAACAGGGGGTCAGAAATAATTGTTCGCGTCATAGATGAATTGTGAGAGAGAGAAGAGGATGGTCCAGCGTGATTTTGCCTTCTCATTGCGAGTCTTTACGGAGTGAAGCCGCCTGATCATTAATTGGGTCCATACGAACACATGTCGTCCCGATATTCTGCGCGCGGAGACGGAGCGCCGAAAAACGGACTGGGCGGATGAGAGATAGCGGAAGAAGAATGAAAAGATGGAGGAGAAGAAAAAGGAGGATCGAAACGAGTGTGTTGTTTCATTAATCAACGATTAAGCCGGGCCAAGGCCCTCCTCTCATGAATTATTATGATAGCACATCTCATGACATCGCCATCAGTCATGACCCGACGCCACCGCCGCGCGTCGCCACTGCTTCGCCGCGTTGTAGCCTCTCTCTTCCTGTCTCT
Organism: Hyposoter didymator; assembly: GCA_037952995.1. Taxonomy (NCBI): domain Eukaryota; kingdom Metazoa; phylum Arthropoda; class Insecta; order Hymenoptera; family Ichneumonidae; genus Hyposoter; species Hyposoter didymator. Next base: position 4,852,594 of record JBAJMU010000005.1, on the reverse strand, counting down.
CGCTCTCCCAACCATCTTCTTTTTTCTCCTCTCACTCTCTCCCTCTTATTTTCACTCTCTGATGTTCCCGGCCTCGTGTATCTTGGTAACTATCTTCTGGCCGCCTCCGGCAGACGTGTTTACATTTATCACCGTCATCTTTTCACCGCACTTGATTTATCTCTCTCGCATTATCAACTGGCACTCTGACATTTTGTTCAAACGGATAAGAGCGATTAATGTATTTTTTTTTTTCGTCTCTTCACTGTTTTTTTTTTTTTGCTCACACTCGCCAAAAACCTCAGAGGCTTCTGCACGCCCTGGACTCGTGTATGCCCTTGTGAATTTATATTTCAACCACCGATGACACCATACAACGAATGCCTCGCTGCGAGATAAATTGCGAAGACCCAGTAGTCACGACTCCTCCGTTACGAAAGAGTGAAATCATTTTACTGACCTCGCACCTTTCCTCCTCCGTTTTTTTCTCCTTTTATTATTTTTCTCCCCAAATGACATCACTGCTCGCGGTTTGCAGTCGAAAGATTCATCACACGCCTCTCTTATCACTTGCTCGCGATGAGCCATTAACGAGAAATCCAAAGCTTATCTTTCGACACAAATATCGCCATCGTCCAGTGATTTTTGTTATAACAATTTATCAAACGTCGACGATGCCTCGTGGACGAACGCGGACTTGTTCACTTCTATCTCATCGACCCATCTTGCCGACCGATATGCCAATTTGAATTTTTTCCCCTTATCTCCATTTTTATGTTTATTTATTTATTTTCATCACTGATCCTCCAGATTTAATGCGAGACCCCGAGGCTCGTGTCAACATCATCAAAACTTATCATCGGCATTTTTGCTCGTCTCTCCACATTAATGATCTGTCGATCGATATCGCTCAGCCATTTATCTTGTATTTTTGAAGAACAAATAAAAGTTGAGGATTCCATCATTACTCTTTGTTTTTTACAGCAAGATCCATTTTCACAGATTATATTAATCTCCGATCAATCTGGATCTTTGTCGAGTCTGACATCGCGTTAATTAATTTTCAATTCGTTCATTATCACTTTTGTAAGATACAATTCCAATCGATCGATCCACAAGAATTATCGTACATCTGTCGTTCCATTAAAAAAAAAGAAAAAAAAAAGAAAGTCGCATTTGCAGGAATTTCATGTTTTCTTTGGAACTATAAATTTTTAGAAACTGACGGAATCTTGATCACTAAAAATATCCATCAAATTTAGTGTCTCATCGATTTATTCGGTTGTGCTAAAGTGCCAAGTGCCAAATACAACAATAATTGATTGCCTCACGGGAACCGTTCGATCCAATTATTTTTCTGGATAAATTGACTTCTCGTATATATAAAAAAAAATGCATTTTTTTTTGTCAATTCATTTGAATGATGATTCCGAGAAATATTTATTTAAACTGTACGATTCTCCGGATAAACTACAAATATCTCATTGATGCAAATGTGGGTTTGGAATTTTTGGATCGTTTGTCTTCTTACACGTCGTCGATGACTCAAGTGGAACAAACCACAATAATAATATTTAAAAAATGAAAATTCTCCATCGAAAATACGTGTTACTTCTTTATCTTACATCCATCATTCAAAAGTATTCTATTAGTCAATGTCTCACTCGACACACCCGAGCTATCGATGCTTCGAACAAAAACATGATAATTAATAAGCTCTCCGTCCCAAGACTATCGTCACCTGATCAAACTTTTCTTTCGTCCTACATTTGTCAGTCGAGTTGAATTTCTTTTCAGTTTGAATTATAGTAATGTCAAAAAAATATTTCGTAGAGAAGCAAAAACTCAATACTCCGATCCCAAATATCGTCCCTGACGATTCCAGCTCCAAATGTTGGAAAAATTACCGATCAAAACAGGCACACACATCAGATTTCTTCCTCCAATGATAAAAAAAAATTAAAACAAAAATTAAAATCAAGAAAAACGATCTCAACTGATCAAAAAATTCGGGTCCTTTCCAATAACTCAATCCTTTCCTACGATTTCCTAAGAAGGTGGTGCCGTTTACGATGATAATAACGACACGAGTTAATAAGCAATTTCTACGTAAATTTTTAAGATTTTTTTTTTTTTCAAAGAAATTGTACAAGATCGTAAAGTTGTGAAGCCTACGCATCAATTTGAACACACCACCTCCAAGACTCGTAGTGTGGTAATTGAATATGTGTTACGAAACTCAAAATATATTTCTTTAAAAATTTACGTATATAGTTGTACACGAGGGACAGACTCGTACGTACTCGTCGTAAATGTATATTCGAATGTAATACAAAACATATATGTATTTACATCCACACAGATGTATATATAAATATGTTGTATCGTTCGATAAATCTGTCGCCATTAATAATCGTAAATATAAGTTACGGCGCGATGAGGAGACGCTCTCTTGGAGAGAGGCTAATAAAAGCTTCCGAGAAGTCAATGAGTCAGAACCAGGCAGGATTAACGCGCTAATCAAGAATAAATTAGAATCATCCAACACCCTGGGGCCACTTTTCATCCCCCTTCTCTTGTCCCTTTCGAGCGGTAGAAAAAAATATATCTATACACACATATTTGAGCTGAAAGCGGCAAAAGAGCACAGGAGGCTTTTTTATTTATTGGCCCTGCCGGAAAGACATTGCTCGCGCTTATAAGCGCACATAATTTGTGTTTATCGGCTTCCCTCCGGCTGTGGTCGTTTATTTCAGAAGAATACCCACGAGGCCCACTTTTATTCGGCTCCGTACGATCAATGATAATAAAAAAAATAAATATGTATCAAAAAGTACTTGAAAATATAATTTTAATGTAAATAAAATGGATTCTTTCAAAAAACGTATCGAACTGAGCAAAAAAAAATGAGAGGTTCAATTTAGTGCGTGTCCTTGCAGCCATAAATTCATGGATCAAACTGTCGAGTATATCACGAGCTTGATATTCTCTCATCGCGTTATATACATCGTCCCAAAATTTATATTCCCTCGTTTCCAAAAAATGTTGTTCCCGTTTCCGGTACGAAATAAAAGTTTTCAATAAATGAGAAACGGCTGTACGGCCGTTAGAGGTTTTTTTCTTTTTTTTAATTTCGTTTTTATTGCCAGTCTCGCATCGAAATTGATAATAATTCTCAAACGTACCGAAGTGTTGGAATCTTTGAGTAAGTGTGACGTGATTTATCGAGCAAACGAACGCAGTCGCTGATGGATCACGAATTAAAATAAATGTTCGAGCTCGCTCTCTCCCTCTTTCTTTTCGAACACACAACCAGGAAAACACACGCTACCCTTCGATTTATAATTCATGACTATGGCCTCCTGACAGCCATAAAAACATATTTATACTCGTGAAAAACGACTCCCTGTGATCTTCCATTGAATAAAGAAAAATAAAAAAATAAAAAAATAAAAAAAAAAACAGGAAAGAAAAACAATTTTCTTGAAAGTTAAATCGGCGAGGAAATAAATTCTGCACTATGGCTGTCGCGGGCAATTTTGTAGAAATGTACGTTTCTGAAGATTGGCACACAAATCAAATTCATTTCATCGATAGAATAAAACTCTCGTCAACTCCATTTTTTATGTACGATTTTTTATTACATTTTCGTAATTCGTGGACAAATAATTCTTCAATCCAATTCTATCGACAGCATGGAAACTTTACGACGGAAAAAAAGGAGCGAAACAACGGTCGCTGAAAAAGTGAAGCTCAACTGATTCATTGGGGATATATTTTCCATGTAAATCGTCCAGTACAGCGCCGTTATCTCGGTACAGAGAAAAAGGGAGAGAAACTCCGTTCCGCGCGGTGTGCATCACCATATTAGGCACTCTAGTAGGATTAAATCGTCAATCTTTGCCATGCAGAGTTTCAGGAACGTCCTTCGTATGAGTCTACTCGCGGAAAGGGGAGCCAAAATCTACAGGCTGTTCCTAAAGTTGCAATCAACCAATAAAAACAAAATATTATTCGAAATTGCCGTGGGAATGGAATTTTGTTAAAAATCGTCGATATTTTGTTGAATACGATAAACTAAACATTTTTTTATATAATTTCAAAATTTTAATCATTTTGCCAGTATATTTGGTTTTTAACGAAATTGTCAACGAAATTTACGAGTGGAACGACAAAAATTTGCTCCGAAGAGATTTTCTAAAATATTTCTTGCCGCAATGACACAATTTTTGGGATCATTCGAAAAAACGTTTAGTCGAACGTATCGAACAAAATTTCCATCTTTTTCAACAAAATTTTCTTTTCAGTGCGTGCATCCGGAATTTTTAGAAAAAAAGCCTCCGCAATTTCAATGACCTGACGAGCACGAATCATAGAATTTCTTCTCCACGATGCATCGCAAAAAAAAATAAATGACCCTATTTTTTTCGAGGTACAAACCCCACAGATTCTCAATTTTGATTCACACAGTACGAAAGAGCCTACGAGCGCACAACAGAGTGTATTTCGCTTTCGTTGTAACGCTTAGAAAGACGCGGAGAGGGTGCGCGAGTCTACAACGCCGGGAGCGAGGGTGGCGCGTTTATTTATCCAAGCCTGGAGCTGATGTATGGCCCGCTGCTGGACGCGTTGTCGGTACCTTTCATCCGGCCGCCACACAGAGAGACGAGAGATAACCTCCCCCCTCTCTCCTTGATCCCTCGTCCTCGCGGCAGAGCTTTTTCGCATTTGCCCTTTTGCCACACTGTCGTCTGATCAACGAGACTCTTTTCCCTCCCTTCACGACTGAACACAACGGAGACTGTATTTTTTCCAAATTTGTCTGTGGTTCATAGAAAAAAAAATTAAATTTAATGGCCGCTGCGAAAATAAAAATAAAATCGACGTCGTACTTGTTGAATTTTCTCGCAAAATTCCGAAATTTCATTCCACCACAAAAGTGTTGAAATAAAAAATTCAACTTCCCGGATATCGAACGACTGAGCACGTCAAAATGGATCGCAGAGTATGAAGAATGAACACAAACATGAACGAACAACTCGAGCGGTGCATCCTGATGACTATTGCGACCGTAAATAGATACCGATTCAGCCATATAGTCATAGACATGCATTTTTATACATCCAGCTTTCACCGTATACACGCGTGTCCACGAGAATTAAATGACGGTTATTGCCAGCGCCCGCAACGAATCGGAATACGCACCGCAGCGTTATAGTGGATGTTTATCACTCCCGAGAGAGAACGAGAGAACGAGAGAGCGAGCGAGAGAGAGAGAGATTGCTCGAGACATTGCACGCTTGTTAACATGCTCGCTTACCATAAGATTGCTAACAGCGCAAGCGCTAGACCGGCAGAACTCGTACGTTACATATAAATATGTACACACAAATATATTAAATGTATGAAAACATAAATAAATACTCATGCATGTACATTTTGTAGATAAAACCCATAGCTTAGTATCGGTATGTTGCAAGTTATGGCATTTGATGCTCGCACGAAACCTTTTTCACTTACTCGACATCGTCAGTACATCGTTTCGTTATGCTTGAGATTATTATTCATCAGTTTGTTAGAATTCTTCCGTTGACATGTTTATTTCAACAATTTCATCGTTTGGATTAAGTTCGTCGGATCTTTATTTCTCATTGTGAGAAAAATTACACTTGGAAATAAAATTTTGCCAAAAATCGTCGATATTTTGTTGATGAACTAAATATTTTTTGATAAATTCAAAATTTTCGTTATTTTGGCAATGTATTTGGTTTCTCACGGAATTGTCAGTGAAATTTACGATTGGAACGACAAAAATTTGCTTACGAAGAGACTTTCTAAAATATTGCTTGCTGCGATTACACAATTTTTGGGATTATTAAAAAAAAGGTTTAGTTGATCGAACAAAATATCCATCGATTCCAACAAAATTTCATTTACAGTGGTAGAATTTCGTCATATTACGAATTGGAAAAATTACGGAAATACGTCCGAGTACGAATTCCGAAATTTTAGTATTATTGTTGTTGTGACATTAGAAATATTGTTTAATACAAAATTGACCTCTAAATAATCATTTTATTAATTTATAAATATTATTCGTGGAAAATTGGTTTTTCCATGTGATTTTATATTTTTTAATTTGTTTAATAATACAATTTTGACTAAACGAGGGGGTTTAAAGGTCATAAGAATTTCACTCAAGAGACACAGAATTCTGATTCGCGAATGACGCGAATTATGTGGAAAGGCGGTGAGTATGGCTGTGTGAAGTCTGGAAGAGAGAAATGACGTTAAGGGCACGTCGAAGGCTCATAGTCACGCGGGTCAGGCATTTCGAAAAGCTGTTGGTATGGCTGGACGAGCGCGAGAATGAGAAGGAGAAAGAGGTTAAGGGAAGAGAAGTGTGATCCTCGAGGACATCGAGAATGGACTCTGGGATATGTCGAAAATAGACGACAACGCAGCCGTTGAAACGTTCCAAGTGTCCTGCCGCTGTGTTGCAGGATTCCACAGTCGCGAAATTCTTCCGACAAGTTTCTCGTGGATGAATTCCTGCACGAAAATACATAACGTTGCGAGCGAGATACGGCATGAAAATGTCTGGACCATATCGTGCCACGTTAACGTGCCATACGTCTCTACCGACCGAATACCACACACGTGCGATCCACAAAGATTCCAATTATTTAACTTGACTCGTTCGAGAGCAAAGGATGCAGAAATGCGTTCGCAGTATCTCTTCGACAGGTTTCTATTCCATCCTCCGGACGTTGTGTGTCTTTCCCACCGGAAACAACCAACGCCGTGCTTCGCGTGACTCTCATCATTCCGATCGACACACGCCATTTCATTCTTCGCTGATCATGAATTCTCACAGTCATACTCAACATATTTACGCTCTGACAATGACGAAAATAGAATTTCACGTTTTGGGGCTGTCCCCAAAGTTTGACAACCTTGTCCGAGGTCATTACTCGGTTGGGTGACCGCTCAAGCATCTGTACTCGCTTGTCAATCAAACTCTGACCGACAGCCATTTTTTCACAGTAAAAAAATAAATTGCGACACTCACTCCGACGATTTTGTGTCAAGTTTCGTGAAAAAAAACAAACTCTAAAGTTATAATTTTGAGACTGAACCATTTCTAAGGGATTGAACCATTCTAGATCGTAAAGAACATCCAGAAATACCCGAATGTACTCGTTATTAACGATGCGTTTTATTATTCCTCGAAAGATCGCAAGAGACAATTTAACGAAAAGAAAGATGAGAGCAGAGACTGGCCTTTCGTGTGTTGCTCGTTTCAGAGCTTCTGACTACGCGATAAGCCATAACGCATTGTCAAAATTCGAGCGCAACTCCACGTGGACATATATAGTTTTTGGATTGGCTCCAAAGACACCGTCAAGCTTTCACAGACAAAATAGATCGCGGGTTTATACTATTAGAGAACTGATGCGAGTGAACGTTCCGAGCAACTTAACGGGGTAGAACGTCTCGAGGATATAAAGCAAGTCGTAAACTTAATCGCACATGTCTCAATGGCTGGGCACTCAGAATCCTCTGCTCTCGTTTCACAATGTTATTTCTCAATCATATATAACATTGAAGACTAATTAAAATTGTCAATTAAGCCTTCCTCGAAAAGCATTACGCCATCCAAAGAATAAACATTACAACTTAACAAAAAGTCATCATCTCACTTTATTTTTTCACGTGTATTTTTCCCAACAGCTTACAATTACAATTTATTCGATATCAGGATAAACAATTATTGAACATTTTTATTCCACACTCGGAATAACGTGTCGTGGCGAGCACAGTGGAAGTGAAATTTTGTTAAAAATCGTCGATATTTTGTTGAACACGGTGAACTAAATATTTTTTAATAATTTCAAAATTTTCGTTATTTTGGCAGAATATTTGGTTTCTAATGGAATTGTCAGCATAATTTACGATTGGAACGACAAAAATTAGCTTCCAAAGACAATTTCTAGAATTTTTCTTGCTGCCATGACACAATTTTTGGGATTATTGGAAAAAATGGTTAGTTGACCGTATCGAACAAAATATCGATCTTTTCCAACGAAATTTTGTTTTCAGTGTAAATGCGAAACGGCACGTGAATTTGCGCATCAATAGCGATAAACCGTAATGTTTAAAAAAAAAAAAAAAAAAAAANAAAAACACGTAGATATGAAAATTTGTATGCATACGCTGCAACACAATCCATACTGCGGCAAAACTAATCAGGCTACGTTTTTACTACTAAAGGGTCTCGAAAGACTGTTTCACACGAAAAATAACAGTGAATATTTTATGGGCGACATACGATGCTCACCTGACGTTCTAAACATCCACTGCTGCAGATATATATATATATATGTATTCATATTATTGAATAATTCATGTCAATTGGAAACTTCAATTTTCTCGCTAGTCGCATCGACTCTTATCTAGAAAATTACTTCCACGAAGCTTTTCACTCAACTCAAATTGAAAATGAGCGTTACTATCGTTCAAAGGTTACTTCGTACTTGATTGTAAAGTGCACCTGCGTGCAATCGTTGGAAAGCGTTGGAGGGAAAATACGTTCGTGTGTGTTACACCAAAGTGCTTACTTCTCGTGAACAGTTTTTTTTTTCATTCGTTGATCGGAAGGGCTGTGGAGAAGTTGGTTATTGGACAGCAATATAAAAAACTGCTGTATTTGTACGTTTTCGATAATCAAGATTTTTCGATTTCTCCATTATTTTATTTTCTCTATTTCATTTTTTTTTTAAATTCGCTCGAATTTTAAAAGGCACGTAAGAAAAAATAGTGAAACGTGTCGTAGCTCGTCGATAAGCGTAGCGTGTTTATTCGATTTGAAATATATATGATATCCGGTGAAGGTCGTCTAGGATGGGGTGAGAAAGTACAACTCGGTAAGGTCGGTTGTTACGACGGGGCGAGTAAGTATACGGAACCGTGGCCCCGAGGAAGTGCACACATCGGGACCAACTGTGTAATTTGAGGGTAATTACGCGAGTCGTATAACCTGTAGGTAATGCCTCGAGGCTCTGTGCACAGCACTGGCTTCGTCTCTTTCTCGTGAGTTCTGGCAATCGAGCGTACAAAGACAGAGAGAAGAACCAAGAAATAGTGCCACACAGCTATATAGACGAAGACAAAGATAGATTGAGCAAAAGAGAGAGAGAGAGAGAGAGAGCGGGAGAGATAGAGAGAGACAGAGAGCTGGTAGAAAATGCATCGGTGCAGCAGCGTGCACTCGCCCGTTCGCTCGTTTCATTTAATTGGTCGTTCTCGGTTTTACGAGCTTTCAAACCGAGGCGCTATTTACCTACTTGTAAATAAAAATAATAAAAAAAGCAATCACGAATCCGTTCTATGGACATATTTGTTAATTTAATAATAACAACAAGTTGACGAATTATTGAAAATGAATAACGCGCGCTGAAAAACTGAAAGTGTAGAAATGAAAAATGGAAACTCAGATTCTTTGGATTCAATAAAATTTCTGTCGAGAGGAAAAAAATGTGTTGTTGATCTAAAAAATTCATGTCATTAGTTTAATTCCGTTGAGTGTAAATTAACGCTCGAATTAATGAAGTTTTTCATGCAGATTTCCTCTATTAATGAGTCGAATGAATTTAGACTCGTGGTGTAATAATTTGCATGACGCAATAAGAAATGAAGGTTCGTGTGAAATAATGCTATCACGTAATAGAATAAATGGAGTGAATTATTTCAGGAATTGTGAAGTGAATCGGTGCATTTTTCATAAATCAAAGAGCAATTGAGACTCAGCGCTTTTCCCCGAGGCTCGAAAACGACGCGTTATTTAGGTGATTCGGTTTCTGCACAAAAGCAATTTAGCCAAGTCTTAGAATACCATTGTAGCTGTTTTGCCACGCGAGAATCTAATGATTTACGAGCATTTCCTTCGTCCTTCTCACTCGCTCGAGATTCAATGATACAATCGTATAAATTGTGAATATGAATTCAGGGAAAAGTATAAATGCAAAGGAGGAATAAAAAAATGATCTTGGCAAGCTACGACATGACCCGTCCAACTTGTTCGTAAGTGGCTTGCATATAACACAAGTTTATTCTTGGTTATTGCCATAGAGAAAGAGAGAGATGAAGAGAAATCTATTGGCTTCTACAAACGAGCAATAGTCGCGACATCTCTTGTGTGTGGCGCACAATAAATCTCGGTCCAATTTACAAATTGGTATTTCTATAACCGCCTTCCCTTCATCTCGAAATGTTCTTGGGATGGATGCTTTTCGTAGCGGAGCTGCTACTGCTGTTGCTGCATGAGAGAGCTTTCACATCTCTCGACGCGTTTGAATCTCTCGGATTAGTTTTGAGGTCATAGCTAATACCCTGGTTCTTGCTTTTGCGAACCATTTATCTGAGCAGACGTGCAGCAGGTATCTTGCGAGGACCATAACGTAGCAACGTATGGATACTACAGATTTATGTGGTTCGTCGCGATGTTCATGCATGAGCTGATGTGTATATCGAGTGTCCGGGAAATTGAGCTGCGACGATTAAATTAGCTAGTCGAAGGTGAACATTCCGAAGGGAAAAGTCCTGGGCCATTTTTCTATCTGGGTCCGCACGGGATATCGAGCAGCTGTCGATTCCCGCGTGGCACAGCACGTAGCACGTGGTGGGGAAGCAAGCTCTGCACTAAAAACAAAAAATTTTGTTGAAAAAGATGGAAATTTTGTTCGCGATACGTTCGACCAAACGTTTTTTTGAATAATCCCAAAAATAGTGTCATTGCAGCAAGAAATATTTTAGAAAGTCTCTTCGGAAGCAAATTTTTGTCTTTCCACTCGTAAATTTCGCTGACAATTCCGTTAGAAACCAAATGTACTGCCGAAGTAACGAAAATTTTGGAATTATCAAAAAATATTTAGTTTACCATATCCAAAAAAATATCGACGATTTTTAACAAAATTTTCATTCTGACGTTTCAGATTCGTTGCGACTAAACTCCTGAAAATCTAATCGACTTTTTTGTTAATAGAGAAAAAAGACAAATAAAAAAGCTCTTCTCCCTAGAATTTAGAGTTCCACTAACCTCCTTCATTGCCGCCACGCCATTAAGGACATCTTGTATATCCGCACATGTGTGAACTCGTAAGAAGATTCACAAGGAAACGCAGAGTCTACGCGAAGCAGAAGACGGAGGCAAAGAAGATTGTAGGACGTCGTAGTATCCGAGCGCAGTGTGAGGATGAGACGTGTGGCGGAGGGCCTTAATATCGCAAACGCAGATAGTCGTAATAAATGCTTGTCAAGTAAATCAGGATGAAGCGCCATCGAGGAGACCGTAATGGCCGCATTAAGTGAATAACTCACGGTTGTGCGAGAGCCGGAATGGTGGTGTAGATCGACTGCTGCGTGTTCTTACTCTCTCCCACAGCCATATACACGCTCGTATGGCATATAGATGCGTCGAGATATATATGCGACGTTGTATATAGTACCAAAGAGTGGGTGGTGGCGAATAACGATGGTGAGGTGAGACTCCGTACTGTTAGGAACTGTTAGGGGTGATAGCGGCACCATCAAACAACTTTACGGCGTTAAGTGCTATCCTGGTGAGAGGCAAGAGGCAAGAGACCGGCTCTCTGATGCATTACCAGCCTAATTCCTGCCGAATGCTGGCAGACGGCCCCCGAGGCCATTCGTGATTTGCCAGTAACACGTTCCATCATATACACCACACACTCATCTCAATGCATACGATGTACGTACGTGTAACATTAAACGCTCTATGTAATGAATCTGCACTGCATTAATACTCTCTATACATAGCAGCTGTCTTGAGCTTTGAGCATTTGCGGCCAGCCGATATCGCCCAAGCACCTCCAACACTTCGTCGCCGGCAACGACGACGTCGAGAACCCGGAGGACGACCTCGACTAGCATGGTTAAAGCACCACCTACGCTGCAATCCAACCATCCGAAACCCTCGGAGCTTGAGAGATGGCCTTTCGGCTTCTCGTTCGCACAGTCATTAATATCCTTCCTCCTTTAACATATATACGTAGCCCCAAAATCGTCCATAGCAGAGATAACACCCTGATCGTTCCTCAAGGACGTCAAGCTCAATGGAAACGGTTGCATTTCAAACAGCGAACAAGTTTCTCGTGAAATTAAAAAACAAAATGCTTCGTTGATGAAACAATAAAAAGTAAATTCGAGCTTTCCACGTGAGGGAGTAACGGAGAGAAAAATTGTTGGGGAATTACGTTTTCATTGAGTAGCCGCGAGAAACCGGGTTTTGACGAGCTTCCCCTTAACGATCTCGTATCTTCCGATTTTATGGATAACTACACGGAGTAATGCGCGTGTGGAACATTGAGAAAGCAAAGTGGATGATCGTGGCACGTACGCATACAATAATAAATAGGGTCGGTGCTTAGATACCACATGAAAAGACACGATAGGGTCGTCCAAGATCCGGGGCTGGAAAGACCAGGAAAAATGCAAGGGCGAGCAGGGGCAAAAGACGCGGATATTGTACAGAGAAAAGATTTCCTTCCCCTGGCCCCCCCTCTCGCTGCTTTTATTCCATGGAATATATTTATAGTCGGAACGGCTATTAAGATAATTTATCGGGGCCATTACCGAACAAACGAGGACATTAATCTATTCTAGCTTCATAAAGTGAACTTCGCCGCGGCGATTTTGTAGCCGGGCGCCAAACGAGCACTTCGGAATAAATTGATGGATCTCGGCACTCTCGCCCCCGCGGCGGCGGCGGCGTCGGCGGCTTCAACCAGCAGAATTCCTGGTCCATAACAACGTACTCATCGCGTGCATGCGTATAACTATAGGATCGAGAGTGAAAATGCAACGCAGGATCATGTCGAAAGGAAGACACCAGCTCTATACTCTGCTCGTGTAAATTGCTCATAAACTTTTATTCATTTCGCCACAAATAGTACGGACCATCGCGTCGACACTTTTCCGCGACAGCCATTACAATTTTTTGTTGTTATCATTATTTTTATACTTCCTCGTGCGGATATTATTAAATTGTTCTTTTGGCTCAGCCAACATACATTTCGATGCACAATGACAATGCTTTTTCCTTCTGAACGTCATTTAAATATTTTTTCTAATTTTTTCATCGATTTTTCGTACTCGCTGCTCATTTTACTTTTTTTTACTGCTTTTCTCTCTTTCTCCCATTATCGGCTGTTTTTTTAAAACTTTATATACGCGAAGGTTGTGCTCTCGAACTCCCCCCTGGTGGCGTGACACGGCTGCCTACTCGTGCACAGAGCCGCGTTGATCAAAGCGGCAATTACTGTCATCATAATATTACTCGGGGCGTTACTCACGCTGCGCGTTCGGTCAGGGCCAGATCTCTCTTTCTCTTCGTCTCCTGCGTTTTTTTCCTTTTCATAAACACATACACGCAGCAACATGCTCCCGTGAATATCCATAATACACTCTCACGCCTCCTCCCTTTCTCCCTTCATATTCCACCGCCATCTCCAGCCTCCGAAGCACTCTCTGCAATGCATCGTCGCCCGCAGAGCTACGTTTCAATGGACTCCCGAGAAAAAGGGATATAAAGAAACAAATATATAGACATCAAAGTTGTCAACCCGCCTACGCAGCCACAGCCTCTGACTATTTCAAATAAAAATTACAAGTTGACGTAATTTTTCCATATTTTCTTTGACTTCATTTGGGAATTTTTTTTTCCGACGAAAATATTAGAAAATGAAAAAAAATTAATCGTTCTCGTGACACATTTGTATATTTTTCTCCGTACTAAATGCAGCGAATGAAATATTGGTTTTCGAGTTCTCAAAAAAAAGTTTCAACACAACATTTCCCTGATACGCACACACCATTTTTTGCAGCCACAGCATGAAATTATTTTTTATAAAAATTACAAGTTGACGTAATTTTTTCATATTTTCTTTGACTTCAATAGGAAAATAATTGTTTTTCCGACGAAATTTATACAAAATGAGAAAGATTAATCCTTCTCGTGATGAATTTTTATATTTTTTTCTCCCTTTCAAATGCAGCGACCGAAATATTGGTTTTCCAGATTCGAAAAAAAGTTTCAACACACTTAAAATTTTCCTGATACCCACACACAGTGCACCATTTTTCTGGGTGTGCTCGTAACTCTGCATGTTCGAAGGGACTAAGAATACGACGCATAGGACGAAGGAAGAAGATACGAGGGGGAAAAGTCAAGTTTTTTTTGGACTTGCATATTATGCTCACTCGCCGACACGACCTATTCCTCGGTATGATTTGTTGGTGTACGCAACCCGTTTCACGCTGTGCTCACGGGGGGCCACATCTTCTAGACTTGGACGTTTTCTCCGAGGGGTTCACGACCACGTGTCAACGTTTCAGTTCTTGTCGTGAATACGACATTCGATAAACAAATAAAAAGGAGGAACTGAAACTCGACGAGCATTTCGAATCGTGCATTTCACGCACTTTTGTCAAACATCAAATAAAATTTATACGAATACGTTCTCTTTTTCGTGCTCCTCAGAGCTTTTTCATGCTCGTTCATTTCAATGTTTGACTTGGCCATGTTCACAGATGCTCCGAAATGTTTCAGCTCGGTTTCGCGTTCTCCCTTTCCCCCCAAACCCAAAAAAGCTTCGAGCTTAAACGGATTGTTCGAGCGTCTAAAGTTTTTTGAACTTTTGTGACAATCTTTCGAAAGTTGCACAAAATCGTTGATAAAAAATCTTGTAACGAGGAAATTTAAACTCGATCTTCAAAAAATTGGAAATTGGAGGAAAATGAAAAATACGAAATGGAGAAAATATTGAGCGGAGTTGAGATTTCACAAATGCGTATAAATCAAATAGAAAATCGTCTAAAGTGGATGATACACAGGGGGTGTCGCGCGCGGTCGGTAAAACAAAGGGGACGAAACAGAGATCGAAAAATCGGGTGGAGAGGACACCCAAGATGCGGAGGAACGGTGATAAATCGTGCTTTGTCGGCAGCCGCGGAGTCACTTCTCTCGTTTTGCGGCGGGTCCACTTGGCGTACAGAGTAAAACTCGAAAAAGAGAGAAAAGTAAAAAGTAGAAAGAGAGAGAGAGAGAGAGAGAGAGAATGCCAAGAAGATCGAATCCCAGGAACTTATTCGAGGTCCCCAGGTGTCTCGGGCGGTGTGTTCAATGTATATCGTCGTTCTCGTTGTCGCAACTGTACGAGAAACGCGGCGGGAGGAAACGTCGACGAGGGACACGCGAAAGGCGAAGGAAAGAGTCCATCGGAAGAAATGGGAACAAACGTGTCCACAAGAGAGTCATTTATATATATGAGAATACAAAAGGAGAGCTTGGGGCGAAATGGAACCCAAAACAAAACCTAAAAACGTTGAAAAAATAAAAAACTTTCATTTTTACTGGAAACAAAATTATTAAATTGATAAATCATAGCTGCCAGGAAATCAAAGCAATGAATCCAAATGAAGCGATAAATCTGTGATTTTTCACCGACTCACATTACCCCACTGCCTCGTTTTCCCCGATCTCCCCTCCGCGCGGGCAAACCTGTGCAGAACTTTTCTCAAGAATGGTCACAGTGGGTAAAGCAGTAAATTTCCGGTGGATGGACATAAGAGACCAGTGACTTTTCCAAGGGGTCACAGAGCAGTGTGCGGTTTTACGAAATTCACCGTTTGCAATAGTGTTCGTGACACATATATTTGTGTATGTCGGTTATTTGTGAGATCCAAGGGTAAAAAGGGGGCGAAAGACAAGCAAAAAGTTAGTGAAAGGGACCAGTCGAAGAGAAGCAGAAGTTACGCCTAATAACAAGTACCAAGTCAACCTCGAGTCAAACACGTAAAAACAGGAGGAAGATTTATGACGGCGATCTTGGGTGAGCGCGCGCGCTGCTCCAGCATCAGAAAACACCTTTCTTAGCACGCCATGAAACCGTGTGCACTCTTTCTTCCGTTCTCTCTGTATTTCTGGCTGTTCATTGAAGGGAAAAAGCCTGAGTGACCCAACAGAGTGTAGCGAGGCGCTAAAGTCTCCGGCAAAGGTGAGAAACGGTCTGGAAAATCCTGCCGAGCGCTCTCCGGGAAACTGACCCTGACCTGCGGTGTGCATCGCGCGCAGTCAACCCAGCGCCACGACACGCAGCAGCAGCAGGTAGAAAACAAGAAAAAAAAGGATCTTGAGGATGCGTCAACGGAGCAGAGATTTTTCTGCAGCTTCCTCGAAACACACTGCGACTTATTGTCACACGTTTCATTCTCCTCAGACACGCGTAATCCTTGGAAGAAAAAAAAAATACAAGATTTATTGACTGAGTAATGAAGAAAGGTTTTTTTTCAAGATTGCTCGAAATCATGGCCTTCGTAACCTCGAACATCTTTGTACTCCTAACACAAATTACGATAGTGAACTGGGAATCCTTTCAAGTCGACGGAAGAATGCTTCGAAGTTGACCAAACCGAAAATTTGGGTGGGCCTTCTCGTTCCTTAGTGAAGCTTTTGGAATTTCCAATTTCTATGCATCCCTGCAGCTCTACCTTGTCCTGCCAAGTCGTTATGTATCGCAGTCATTTTCAAGCAGCTTCGTCCACCTACACTGCGGGTCATCGGGTCGCGAACGACTCGAGGTGAATAATTTGATTTTTTAAAATTATTCTTACGTCACAATTTAATTTTTGAGAAATATTCTTTCGCGTGGAATGTCAAAACGGCGGTGAACAAAATTCTCATTGATCTTTCTGTCCCGAAAATGGTGAAGCAACATTTTTCAATCCTCCTGAACAATTATTCATTTTATCAAACTCACGCCGGGTCCAGAAGTGAAAGAATCACGAGAATTGCGTGCATATCCCTCGCAGAACTCCCGTGGCTTAAGGTCCCGGAGTGAAACACACAGCACACATACACAGCGAGCTTTTTTCTCCTTTATATCTATTTTCGCCTTACGCGCTCTCGCCATGGCCTGCTCTGGTACCAGAAGCGGCATGATTTATGCGGGGCAAGTGCGCCCGCCACGTCGCCATATCGCTGCGGGAGAATTTTCCGTCTGCCTTGCTCTCCGCTCGCTTTGAGTCTCGCATCTCAGCTCGTCAGGGATACGCGACGAAGCAACGCGCTGGGGTGACGGAGTGTAGCGACCGGCGTCGTTGCACAAACTCATTGCATTTGCATCTGATGAGCAACGAAGAGAAACAGAATATACAGGAGACGCAAGAGAGCCAAAGAAAAAGAGAGAGGGGTGGGGCAGGTTTTCGGGTCTCTGGACGTGTCACCAAGAAGACAACGACCATGTGTCTCCTCGCTCATCATCCGTACACCATCAACACCGCTGTCTATTTCGTTGAAATAATACACATTTTAGCTTAGAACGTTTGAAAAGATATATCGGGTGCCCTCGGACGAACGCTCATTCATTTCCGAAATTTTTTTGTGTACTACGCATCGGATTGTGCAGTTGCACTGCGACTGGCATCATTCTGTTCCCATGAATTCTCGATGTTCCTTAAAAACGTTGTATGAAAAATGTTCTATCGATAAAATTCCTTCAAATTTCCACCACACTAAGAGTATCGTGACATCTAATAGCTTGCACAATTTTAAGGGGGAATGTAGAAATCGATATATTTATTTACAAAATTCACAATTTCCAGAAGTTTCTCATAAGAGCGTGTGTCATAAGTTGCAATTTTCAACATTGAATATTTCCATTTCTAAATGATGAAGTCTCTTAAAACTTTGCATACACTTTTATGTAACATCGAAGAAGCTTTATTTACTTTTTCAAAAAAAATCGCTCGTTAAATTATTTCGACATTTTGTTTATTACATAAAAAATACATACTACCTCTGACAATCTTGGATTTAGAGTATGTTGTTCTTTAGTCAATTAGTAACAACTTTTTTCAATGAACTTAGGCTCGCAAACCATTTTCGTATGTAAGAAAAACTGAAAAATCAAAAATTCCGATTTGGACGTCGCCATACAACGTCCTAAGACTTTTCCATACTCTTGAACTCTTATTTTCCAAAATGAAGGCGATTATGATGCGACATTATGGTGGAATGCACATTTGAAGAAACAATTCATATACCAAAAAGGATCGAGTCTTCCGAGGCGACTACGACCTTAAAAAATGTCAGCAACAACCTACATCGCGTCATCTTTCCCTCACAGTCAAAGGAATAGCGTGCACGAATAAACGATCTTCAGTTGCATATTTTATGGAAGAGGAATACGAGAAACAGCGTTGATGGCTGTCGGAGGGCTCGCGCAACGTTCGTTTTCGAGTTTCTTCTTTTTCCAGAGTCTGTAAATTACCTTCGATGAGTATAGAAAGCGCCAGAGAAGCTTCAACAAAGGCACGTGTTTTGCTTCTTCACTCCGGACCCATTTATCTCCAGGGGGCGTACAAAGGGGCCCCGGATTTGACACATCTATCAAGGGCAACAATGCGAGTCGACCCTGGGCTTGGCTGATCGTCCCGCATCCTGGCGTTTCTGTTATATTCTTTACCTAACCCACCCTTATACTCCAATGCTTGTTCGACTGTCGGAATAAGTATCCGTTGCGCTTGATGCCTGTGGAACATCATCGTCCATGCCATGAGTGCAAAACACAGAGAGAGAGAGAGCGAGAGAGAGAGAGAGAGAGAGAGACAGAGGAGAGCTCCGATTCTCAGCATGACTGATGCAGGTAACAACAAGAGGCAGGAGTAGCTCGAAAGCCTAATTGCTCTTTTTTCCAACTTCATATATAACTCGTGTGTATAGATGAGAATCTCAAGCACGAAGTAATGGTTTGGTGAATGTTTAAAAGAACGCGCGCGATTCACGGGTGGCGTAACGAAAGCAAAGACCGAAAACCGTTCACCGAGACGAAAAACGATTCAACCGGGAAAATCGTTTGATCGGAGAACAAGACTTTGGGATATAACAAAAAAATCGTGCGCTATAATAATATAATGCACGTTAAAAAATGACAATAGTGTTGCAGCGTCGTTCCAATTATTTCCCTTTCGACACCGGATTTTCCACGCTTCCGGTTCGCTCGCCGCAACCATTAATAACTTGTCCATGAATCATCAACCCCCGTGTGAACTTTCTTCGAAATAACCCCTTCAGCCACTCGCTTCCTCAACAACGAGGATTCGCCGGTTACAAGTGTCTATATCTATGGAAACCTGTCTTTTCAACGCCGAAAGCCAAGACTAAACCGATCGTGGCGCATGCAAAAGAGAACATGGCCGCGGCCAAGCCACCACACTGTGCGGTCGAAGATTAACGCGCTCTCGTACGACCGAGCTAGTTTTCAGCTTTATTAACGAGGCCCAGTTTCTGAAGATACGAGTCTCAAGTCGAGGATCACCCAGACCAGGCGTTCCGGTCGCTGCTGCTCCTGCTTTGGTGTCCCCGATGAATACACACTGTGTATTATACGTGCCTGTATACCGGAGCTTCCAAAATTCAGCCTTAAGCTCTCAGACAACGTCAAGATCGTTAAGATTCGAAGAAAAAACTTCTCAGACGTTTTTCTCCTCCATGAAGAATCTTTCGACCCATTCACTCCGCCGCAAAGCACAACTTTTGCAAAAGCCTGTACAACAATATGTAAAATATGCTCAACTGTTGGGATCGTTGTACACGAGAATACGGACTAATGACGAGGCGTTAATTTCCTCGGCACAGAGCGAGGCTCTGCCACAGCCGTTCGTTCATGCACTCTCTCCCTCTTTTTCTCTCGTACTCCTTCGTCAAGAAATACCCACGGAGATTGCTCCTTCTCTCTTCCTCTTTCTCGCTTACCAGACGTTATGCCTGTTGGAATCGCCAGTCGCGACGCGGTTCTCTCGTACGTCGAGGCATTATGGGGGCCCATGTATCAAAGTGATGAATGATGTCCCGCGGCCAAACCGCGGAAACTACTGAAGGAAAGGGCCACATCTGCACGCGATACGTGAATCAGGTCGATCCTTCAACGCGGCTCGACTAAAAAGCACCCGTTCATTAGCCCAAGCCTTCTGCATGCATGCCATGCATGCATCCATCCCCCACTCTTGCTCCGAGCTATCCTCCAACACTGCCCACCAACTTAATAACCAACTTTATCCACATATCTATAGCAAGAGGACTCTGTATGTCCAGAAGGAAGATTTTAGGCAATTGCACCTTTACCAACACCCTTAACTTTCATGATCGTGAAGCTCGCGCCAGAATACAACGAAAAACACATTTTTTGTTGATTATTTTGATAATTAATGCACGTGCTCCAATTTTTTCATTTAATTCAGTTTTCTAATAGCAAAGAAGATTGTCTATTCAATTCAATTTGATCAAATTTTTAAATTTAAATAATTTAATTCAATTTAAAAATATTGTAAAAAAATAAAATAAAAAAAATAAACAATTTAATGTAATAAAAATAATCAAAGTACGTTGCATTCCAACGATGCAAACTTCAACACCCAAAAATTTCAGCTGTATCATTAGAATTGAGTTTTCCTCAGAAATCAATTATAAACGTTGCACGATTTCTCTTCGCCCTTGATTCCAGTGAAATTTTAACTGCTCGGAAACTCATTGAGTTATTTGCATTTTAAACGACCTCTCCTCTGCCCCGATTTCATTCAAAACGTTCGGAGCAAGTCAGCGCTGAAGGTAAGAAAGTTTCGCTGCACCATGGGATCGTTAATAATTTTTTGATCGACTCTCTTTCCACCGATAGCAATAAATCGATCAAGCAGAACAGCCAAGCCACACGAATAAGTAACGGTACTTCGTAGATTATCGCTTAGAAATTACATCGATCCGTTAAAATATTGACACTTCATTTCTCCCCGTGAAATTACGACAAAGGGAATAATTGATAATTCTGGCCGATCTATTCGATCAAAGACTAATCATCGGATTGTTGACCTTTGCCGATGATGCGTTGATAACTTTTGAGGAGCGTCTCAACACTTCATCTGCAAACCTGGGTCATTCGAGTCCGGGCAAATACGACAAAATGCATTTTTTTTACAATTTTGTAATTGAAATTCCAAGTTGAAGATTTCGAAGAGTTTTTACGCAAATTTTTTTTCGAAATCTTGGTGTGTTCAGGCTGAAAGAACGCTGTGTCGCGGTTTACAGACGGAAGGTGCGGAAAAAACGTTCACAGACGAATTTTCAACTTTGAGGGTTGAAATTTGTAGAAACATCATGGAAAACTACATCGTGGATCTATTTTGTTTAAATCATTTACAAAATTCATCGTTTGGTTTACGAAAGTGACATTTAAAAAAAATTAAATGCGTATGGCACACCGTTGATTCAGTGTTTACCGCATCCGTCTATAAATTATCCCCGCGAGCACTAGTGATTTTAACGTTTCACAATAATGAGAGCAATTCGAATACCAAAGTTATTCTGTTGGAATCGTGGACGAAAATTTTCTATGACAATTATTTCGTTCAGGCACTAAGAGCAGTGACCACGACGTTATGATGACGAAAATACCGATGGTAAATCAAGATACGAACAGCTCATCGGGAGTCACATATTGCGACAGTTATACAACCTATCCATCATCGTTTAGCGGCAGCGCCTGTCAACGTCCCGCTTTGTCTTTGTCAATGCTGCCCCTTCTCATGTCTCTGTCTCTTTCCCTTTTTTCTATTCCTCTCTTCCATTTTCTTGACTCTTTCGCGTGAGCGATAATGAAGACTCGACGGGACTCAGACTCGAATAATTTTCACCCCGGACTGTCATATTTTTTCTCTTCTGTTCGAGTCATTATTTCTCCGCTGTTTGTTGCTGTTCGTTTCTGCCTTTCATTCATCATTACCTCTCAACCAGTTCGCAACGTTCCATACTTATTTTATATTTATTGAGATTTTTTTCGTAAAGAAATTTTCAATAAAAAAAAAATCATGACGAAATTTTGCAACGAATCGGTTGCATTTTTTTTTTTTCATCGAGTTACTGGAATTTTCACGTTCCTGTAAATTAGGGAATTTTCGAGACACGGCGTAGTCGAATTTGGAAAATGATACGTTGTTATTTTTTAATCGAATAATATTACACACACCACTGACGAGACACGTTATTGATGAGATTACGTGTTATCGTTCATCATTGATAAATATGCAGTGTGGTGTCACTGAGTCATAAATCATTATGACAGGCATGTCGAGCAGACGAGAATGTAATCTACTGATGATATTTCGATCCGAGCGATGGGAATCCATCGATCGTCGTCATGAGAAAATAATAATGAATTATTCAGACTTGTTCGCTTATTAATTGACTTTTTCCATGGCACAGACCTCGAGCCTATATATTAGAGAAGTTAAGGAAAATGACAGCAATCAGGGGGGGGGGNGGAAGAACGTTCAAATATTTCGTAAAAACGTTTTTATATTTTTGCATCTCGCGTTTTTATCATTTGTTGGAATATTCATTCAGATGTAAAACAACGTTCAAGGCTGTTTGTCATAGCACCGCTATAGACCACTTGCTAAAAATCAACACGTCGCGCGCGTAATATGACAAAAATAACGTATTTACGAGAGAATCATATTCACAAGAATTACAAAATTATTACGGCACGTCGTGAATCATTCTGACAGGTATGATAAACGCCTCAGCATTGTTCGAACGACGAGTAAAATGATGACAGAAAATGAGTCGGAGCTTCGCGAGAAAACACATCCACTGATACATTTGTATTCTCGCCTTCGTGCTCAGAATATCTTGAAAGTTACACTCGAGCTTTGCAGGCTCAACAGATGGCTGATTTCTACGAAAACAATTTCTCAGTCTCTTATTTCTTCGATGAATAGTTGATGAGATATCAAATCATCAGTTAGCCTGCATTCTGCAATCTTTCAAAAAGGGACGAGCTCTGAAAACAAAGTTTTGTTGGAAAAGATCGATATTTCGTTCGCCTACGTTCGACCAAACGTTTTTTTGAATAATCCCAAAAATAGTGTCATTGCAGCAAGAAATATTTTAGAAAGTCTCTTCGGAAGCAAGTTTTTGTCGTTCCACTCGTAAATTTCGCCGACAATTCCGTTGGAAACCAAATATACTGCCAAAATGACAGAAATTTTAAAATTATCCAAAAATATTTAGTTTACCGTGTTCAATAAAATATCGACGATTCTCAACAAAATTTCCTTTCCAGTGCGGATGGGGAGAGCCTCTCGCACCTTTTTTCCGCAGTGTTATCTTTTTTTTTCTTCAGGATTTCTTGTCAGAACTAATTTTCCAGTAAATTTTAAAGTTTTACTGATTCTTACATTTGCAAATGTAAATATTTTCGTACGCCGCTCAGATACGTTGTCAAAAAGACATTTTATCAATAATTTCTCTCTGCTGATTCGTCTTTGTGCATTTCTCGTTTCCCTAAAGTTTGAACTTCGCATCGTGAAGATAACGAACGACTGCAGAAAGGACAGCTAGCAGAGCATCGCCCAAACAGTTTGGAACCCGAGAATTTAGCCGCAAATGGAATATCCGTAACGACAGCTCACAGGTCCGTTGGATTTTGCAACGACGAGAAACACAGAATTAGCCTAGAGGTTTTGGCATTTTCGAGTTATCGCGACAGTGGTTACAGTTGAAAAGACAAGCTCTCGGGCTGTCCCAGTGGCTTCTCTACATTGGTACTGTTTACCAAAAGTTATACAAACCAATTATTCATCCAGATCGATCGGAAAACAGAGTGAGATTGAGAAAGAACTGACACGTGGTGAACCGAACATGCAATAGGTCACGATATTATTAAATCGGGGGAGCTTCGTCAAAGTTTCGCAAGTTTCCCACGATGCAATGAACACTTAAAATAATTAATAGAAAAAAAAATCCCTAAGACTGCAAAAAGGTTGCGAACGTAACGGAAATAATTGAAAAATCATTAAATAACAAAAAAAGTCGTCGTAACTCCGACGGTATGATCCAAATATAAGAGGAAAAGTGAAAATGGAATTTAGAGCGTTCGTAAACGTACGTCGTTTAAAGGAAAATTAAATCGCAATGTCTCGCGTTTATTTCGGCAGAACGAAGCGGAATCCGACACGACAGGATGTTGGAAGTTGACAAAGTTATTAAAAATTGAAGGAATTTGGTCAGCCTCATTTGTCACGTGTCATTATGAAAAGTCACTCGTATTGAACGTCATTCCGGAAGGTTGACACACCGATGAGAAATAAATCAGAATAAAACGTTTCATGGAAATGACCCGATAGGTCGATCGAAAAATATAATCATAAATGTAATTCTGACGTCTGGTCGAGCGTGGAGAGCGATAATAATGAATGACACTTACGAAACATCTTCACAATCAGAGATAGAAGATCCGAGTGCCATAATAAATATCTCGTATTCATTGCGTTACGAGACAGTTTTGACAACGCAATTCCCAAGGGCCAAATGTCATTCTTTTCAATTTAAGCAATGATCAAAATATAAATAACGATTCACCGAAACTTTTATTAATTCAAGAAAAAATTCCATTCCATAAAAATGAAATAGATATTCTTTAACTATTCGAAAAGATTCAAAAACCATAACACAATCAAACGATTTGTTAGGCTCAGTGGCTAATAAAAAAAAAAATACTTTTAACGATCGAAAATGATCTGAAGAATAAATTGCTCAATAAAAGTAATGTTTTGGTTGATTCAGCATCAAACTCTCGTGTGTTTTCGTCTGCGTAAGGATTTCATCGTTCCCATGCTCGTATAATGAACCAAGAGCTTATCTATACTGACGGGCTAGTACAGCTTAGACTCATTTCGAATTCACTAACCGCCTACATGGGGTAATCTTCGTAAACTCTGTACTTAGACTCAGAGCGCTTCACGCCAAAGTTATCGTGGATAATATACGGCTCTGTGCTCTTTATATATCTGTATTTTATTCCGTAGAAGGGGAAGTAGTGCTATTATACCCGTCGTTCCTTTTCCAGCGCAATAAATCTACCAATATCTCTTCTCATCGCTTGGGGCTACGAAAGATAAGTAAAAGTCGCCCTCGTTGAGGCGACAAAAGTATTGCCCTCTTTCTCTCACTCACTCTCACTCTTGGAATTTCCAAAGCCATCCTCGCTATATCGCTCGGATAAATATTTAATCAAATGTCTATATGCTCGCAGCTTTATCATTTTACAATACCCTGGCTGATTAATGACGCCTCCAATTACTATTAACCTCTTGCAGAGAAGAATCATACACCCTAATCCTTTATTTCGAAGAACTCGGTGATAGTAAGCCGTCAGTTTGATCAGTCTTGATAAAGACGAGAGTAGAAATGTCTAGTAAAAGTTGGAATTCTCAAATGAAATTAAAACTTTTTTTGTCATTGGATAAAAGTTCACTTTTTGGAGTATAAACAATTTTTATTGTGTTGCGAATAAATATTCTCGTTGGGCGACGATTTAATGACGAGTGATTACAGAAGAAAAAACATTAATAGACAATGACGTAGTCTTCACTTTCAAAAACACGGAAAACACGAAAAAACACGTTATTACGAATTTTTGGGGTTTTTTTACTATTCTGTAACATTTTTATTTTCGTTTTTTCTAGAAAATTTCTTTCTCGATCGAATTTCTGTCGGAATGGCAGAAATTTTAAGATTCCAAACAGCAGCCGTGTATAGAATTCGAGTCAACTATTAAGCAGTCTCTCTCTCTCCCTTGATTCCATTCTCCTATTCTCTCCACTTTGAATTTTTCTCCGTTGTCGGCGTTTGCGACTTTGATCCTTCGGCCGAACTACCGGTCTGTCTTCTCGCTGCTACTGGAATTCACTATTTACTATTTGAGGCTGCGAACACTCATTGACTGGCAGGACACGATAATTTATATACGCAACAAAAGCGGGACGAGACGGCGACTCTTTTCGATCTCCGCCCCCTCATATTAGTTCTCCCTGTCATCGAGGACCATCCGGAACACGAGAACGAAAGAATGGATATTGTTCCGTAAACGTACGAGCATTCGTTGGTTCCAAAAAATAATCGAATCGTGTAAAAAGATGAAGTTTTTTTTCCTGCTACGAGTGCCCCCTTAAAAAAAATCAATTTACTCCATGAATTTGCAGGAAAATTCGGAAAACTCTAGTCAGTTTTTAATACAAACCGAGGAAGATTGTTTCTTCATTATTTCTCGAACCGATTCGTCATTGACGTCCCTCCGATGCTCGTACCTTTGCGAGACATCAACCATTCGAACCCCTTCATTGTCATGCTAACTGCACGATCAAGGCTAAGAAAGATGCTGCAAGGATATTGGGGCTTTATTATCACGAGACCCCGTTTTTTATCCTGGAATCGAAGGAAGCAACGCCGTCAAAGAACCTCGCTATATAGTTCCGTTTGGTCGATTCCACTTTTTTTATGAGTCTCAATAAATATGTTTATATGCGTATAAATATATGCGAAAGAAAAACTCACACAAAGGCAGCGAGTGAATCTCCAGGCGTAGTAAATCAATTCGTTGAACGAACTGTCGGGGCGAGATTCTTTTCTCAAGATGCTTCTGTTTTCTCCAAAATGTGCCGGCAAGCCTCGCGTTTATCGAGACAATCACTCGATACACTACGAATAATATTCTCGCCTTGATCGGGTCGAGTAAGCAGTTTCGCTGAAAAAAGAAAAAGCATCTTATTGATGGAAGATTTTTGAACAGTAGAATGTATTTCGCGGAGAATTAAATTGACATGTACAAAAATAATGGCAAAGTAAATTGGACGCTTTTTCCTTGGAATTATCGACGAGGCGTAAGAATTCTTTCGGAAGGAGAAAAAAGATTCTGTACAAGTTTCTGGTAATTCATCGCACGTGGGAAATTGCACTGGTCTCTGCGATTATCCGTCATAAAAGTTTTTTCTCTTTCGTTCGATAAGTGAGTAGGCTGAGTAGTGGTACGTGTTATTTCTTGTGGATTGGACGTGCAACGTCCCGTAATTCCCGGGACAACGACCCTCTCGCCGATCTCGAACGTAGGCTCTCTCGGTTGCGTCTCGCGGGATGTCTTGCGCGCGGGCGCCTGTTTCATTTCGATTGGCATTGAAGGGTTTTAAAACGAAAAGAATCCGTCGGGTTAGGAGCGGGTCGTAGATCTCGCGGCGTCGTTGATGTGACACGTTAGCTTCTGGAGCTTGTGAGCGGAGGCAGAGAAACAGGAGCAGCAGATAGAAGTATGGTCGGGATCGGTGAGCAAGCGATTCTGGATTCTCCTTGTTCTGTGTGTTGCGAGCGGCATTTGTGTGTTCATGTTTGTATGTGTGAGAGAGGGAGAAGAGTTGTCGGGCGGCGCAGCGGAAAGGAGTCTCTCAACTACCGCCGATATCCGTCCGTCACGAGCCGTCATTAAGTCTCGGCCAGATTCCTATCTGAATGGACAGCTGAGCCCCTGATTTGGACGCGAGCGGTAAAACGCTCGGAACAGGGATGGCTCGGTAGATCAGCATCGTTCTAGAAATATATACACATACATATTTTATATATTAAGCGTACATAGATATATGTATTTAAATGTTGGCGTTAAAGCAGTGGAACAACATTTACCGATGCTGTACGTTCAAGACTCGGACAACGTCTCATCCTTTAGCTATCGATCAAGTGAAGAAACGGGAGAGCGAAGGATGAGTTCGATACCTCGCCTGTCTCTTACTCCGCGGAGGCTCCGGTTATGCCCCTTCGTTGGCAAACCCGTAAGCTGTGTACCGAAGCGTGCAAACAGAGAGGCTAAGCAACAGAGTTAATCTATACGAGAGACGACGCCTCCCCTCGGCACTGTGTATCAAAGGCTTCCCGATGACGGACGTAATTAGTGGTTAGTTCGAAACCGCCCTTAATAGCTTGATGGCTATGGCTCTACCCGGCCAACTATATATGGATATCCTCAGACTCAACCGTCCACTCTCAACAGTTCCACTTGATTGAAGTGGTCAGCGCGCCTGCGGTTGCCCTGGCTGTAGACCCGACGTTCACCGAGCATCAATCGATCCCACCAGGATAACGATAATTATGCATCGCCAATACCAGAAACCATGATCTTTATGTTGTAACATATTTTTTCAATCGTTCATTCGAGTTTGTTGACGTGCTACAGTCACTCTACAGTAATTGGTTCTTTCATCAGAGACCACTATGCCCGGCCTGGAGAAAAAGTATGGCGTGGGTTTGTCATTTCAAAAATGATAGACTTTAATTACTCAAGGTATTAATCCTGATGAGCCTCCCAACAAAGACGTTGACACTCGAATGATCTGCAGAGAGCACTCGTGACATTTCCAGCATCGCGAATCATGTTTTACAACATCTTCCGAGCGTTCTCGTTCCTGCAGTTTAACATTCCCAGCCTCTTTTCCTTTTCTTCACCGTCTGCAAAGAGGGAGCTTCGGAATTACTTAATTAAACTGGGGATAAGCAACGGTTAGCAAGGTTCGTGTGTAGCGTTGAAGAATCCTACAGAACCCTCTTTTTCCTGACACACCAAACATCACAAAGAGGCTGTTTGCATACAACGTGGTTTAGTACAGTGAAACAGCAGATGGACGAGACGACAAGATGGTGGAAACTTGGAAATGGTCGCTCTGCGGGCCATCAGGCATCTTAAGAACGATCCCTCGATTCCACGACTATTCGTTGAGCGAAATCCTGCAAGATTTCAAGATATTCCATAAACGAAGGACCTGCCGAGAGCCAAAGAGAATTCCTGATGTACACTTCTGCTGGTCTTGCTGATACTTCTCCGTTGCGTAAAGAGCGAAAGCTGAACGTGGAGAAAGAACGCGAAGAACGACGGGACGAAAACGATCTGTGGATGCGAACAACGACGAGCACGTATAACTCGAGTGCCATCAATCCTCCTGAAGACGTAGACGAACAGCCGTGGTCCACGGCAAAGCAGCCGACGTCAGTTCTCCTTCGTCCACGGGGATGCTTGCCCACATTGTCGTCTTCCTTCTCTTCGTAGCTTCGTTTATGTGTGCCCGTTTGGCTTCTTAGCTACTACCCGCCAACCAACAACCGGCAGAAGCCCATCCGACTTGGCTGTGCATCAGCTATGTGTAAAAGTTGGAGAAAAGCTGCCTGGTCAGTCCAGTCGTCCTGAAAACTGTACTGCTTAGCAAGTAGGCATGTGTCGCGTCCTGGTCGACTTTGGTCCTCGTCTCCGCACAGTATTCTCTGCCACAGCCGTCTTCGTATTCCATCCCAGTACCATTCACTTCTCCGCCATTGAAGTCTCTCTCTCGTTGCCTCCCTTGTCCTCTCTGCCATCAAGTTATCAAAGTGCCTGGTCTGGAATTCCGTAGTTGTTGATACCAAACGACCTTCTCTCTACCGGCTGATTCTCAGGACTTGTTTACTTTTGTAATGATTGTTCTTTGCTTTCTTGATGAAGTAGGTTCCCCTATTCTTACGTGAACTGGCAAATTCTCCAGTGGGTTTTTGTCACTTTTAGCAACAAAACTAAGGGACCGCCCTTTGATATCACATTGATAGTCTTTGTCATCCATCCCAATCATGTGATTGAACTGGACGATCTTCGAGTACCAATAAACTCTTGCACCTAGATACGAGAACCGTGAGATGGTGAGCTTGGGTGGAAATTTATCCGGAACGAAAACTAGATCCCCTGGATCACCCGGGTGGCCTCAGGGTCCCATTTCTATTCTTCGACAGTTCTCTCCCAAGCCACTGTAAGCCCTGAACTCAGGCTGGCCGAAATGTAAGGGGGTTTCTAGGAGAAGACAGCCGCGAGGGTGGGAAGGTGTGCCACATGGAACAGGGAAGTAACTTATGGATCCTCCACATTCTCGTAAAGTTCTTTTGCGAAAATCTAGCACCCACGACTCCTCCTTGATCTCTGCCAGTCTAGAGCCAAGAAAACAAGCGAGTCCAAGGACTTGGGAAGGTGGTCCTGACGGCTTTACGACGAGGATCCATCTCTATAAAACTGTCTTGGTCTCTTCCTGCACATATTCACCACCCGTCTCTCTCCTGTTCTTGCTCTCCCCCATTTTCTGACATTGCACGAGGATGCCAGCGTTGTAACAACCGTGACACTATGAAAGACCCTGGTACGCTCACCACCAACCGACTCCTCGTTGCCTCGAGAGCATATCGTGGTTGCTGCGTTCACCGCGTTATGTACAATATAACTACCGGAAGCGAACAACAGGCGGACAACTTTCGGGTGTTGTTGAGGAGGAGACTGTGGCGGCTTCTTCTTCTTCGCTCACTGTACTACTCAGGACACGTTGATTATAGTCTTTGCGAGAGGATAGATGAGTGCTACCATATACTCTCCCTTTTCGTTCCAAGCCACCCAATCTCTTTCTTCACAGTTGTCAGTGAAAGTGTATATACGGACTTGAACGCATACAATAGCACGGACAACCGAGTATGTATAGGAGGAGCGTTTCTATCATGCCACGGTAGCGCGAGCAAGGAGCAGTCACGAGGAAGTTACTTCAGGAGATGTAAACTCTAAGCCCTGGAATTGTATTTCAGGTCGTACGGTTTGCCTGGAGACAAAAAGGACGGAGCTTCCGGAGAACCCGGTGTCAGCCCTTGAACGCTGCTTGTCACAATGTCACGATTGAAGGTAACTCACCATGGTAGCAAAACATTTTTCTATAACCGCAATTTCCTCGGTGCTCAGTTTGTAATGATGAACGATAGGCAAAGTAGGCACTCTCTAGAAGCAGCAAATATAATCATTTCCCCTGCAATTCTCTTCATCTCCCTCGATCACTGAGTTGTTTCAATGTCTAGGAGAGAGTAGTGCACGTGCTAGATACGTTTACCGTTCTTCTTTGCTCTCTACCGAGGCCATTCGATACAGGCATAATAGTACACATGTGTTTACAAAGACAGCGAAACGGCAAGCTAAATATAAAGTAACCTCGGGGGCAAAAGCGAAAGCGGCTGACGTGCTGTGCGCCATCTTGCGCGGAAGAGTCATTTGCGTTAGTCCTGCCCACAGAGGGCAGTTTGACTCCGCCTCTCTTGGTTCGCTTGCTATACCGATATGAAACGAGCGAGGAGCAACGCGAAGCAGCACGTTGTATGTGTTGTACATAAACGAACAGAACCATCTTTATTACCCGCAGGCACTAACCGTAAAGGGAACGAGATAGAGGGTCCCGGGCGCGCTCAAGAGGCGGTGATGCGTCTCTCTCGCCATCGCAGAGGCTACGTCGATGTGAGCGCGCCCCACGAGAGTGCTGTACGTGCTGTAGAGGAGCATGGTGAAAATACTCTTGAACAGAAAGAGAGAAAGGAGTTAAGAAAACGAGAGAGTCAGGCATTATATGGCAGAAGGAACATTGTGCCATGAAGAAAAGGGAGAGAGAGAGAGAGAGCTTGCAAAGAAGAAGACGGCAAGATAATCGCCGCTGCTGCCGCTGGATCGGCAAAGAATTATGGCATAAAGTGGTGGGGAATGACGGTGCCGTAGGCATAGTTTGTCTTTATAACGTCTGCGAGACCGCAGCGCACTTCAAACGAGCCGCTGATGGCTCAAAGTGGCTGGCTGGGATATAAATCCACGAAGCCACCACCACCACTACCACCACCACTATATCCTTTCCCCTTTCTGTCTTCCTCTTGTCCGTGCCTTGTTTCACAGCAACATCTACTGCCAAGCTCACTGCTCTTCTCTTTCACTGCTCCATTCCTTACTCCATACCCTCTGAATCTTGCAAAGTCACCTCGGCTCTCTTTCATAAGTTCCTCTCCGCGTCTTACATCGTGTCTCGCGTTCAAAAGCTACTCACACCGGACAACTTTGGGCTTCTGCTTTCCACCTAAAAGGTATACTCACTCCGAACGAAACTCACGTGTTCCGTACGGTTGACTTGTTCAACTATTTCAACACCTTTTGCTTGTCTCCATGCGTAAGAAAAAGAAGAATATCCGGTTGTCCATCAGCTGGAACGGACGGCAACCAATGGAGCAATCAACATTTTTTACAAATGCGTTCCTCGGCTATCGTGGAAATTAATTGATGACAGCGTATAAGTACTCCAATAACGAGTCCAAGTGGATATTCGAGTCCTCGACCAACATATATCCGCCAATGCTGTAAGCACACATGCGCACTTACAGTGACATTAACGCACATAACAAGTTATACACACGTTCGTACATATACGCGATAATTCGCGGTACACCGAGGGAAAGACTAGCGGCACGAACGTCAAGCACTCGTGCAGGTCATTAAAATGGGAACAAGAAAACCAGTTCGCGCCCATGTCCCCAGTATAGTATGCAAGCTCGTAAATGTATCTGCCCGATCATACCACCGGCACTATGTGGGCACGCACGCATCCTTGCATCCATCCATGCGTGTACATCCAACATACCAACGGGAAAGTGATTAACGACACGCGATCGGTACGTTCGCAAAACTCGCCTTTAGCCATAGTTGACGACCGTACCATTATTCCGTTTCTTTTACTATCAAACCAAATTGACTGACTCATTCAGTTTATTCTCACCTGCAATTCCAGAACTTTTTTTCATCGACGCACAGGCGCAAAGTCAGCGCATAATTGCAAGTATGCGGATTTAATCTCTAAAAGTTCTCCGATGTTGAGAAATTTCGATTTTTGTATACTTCCTAATTGAGCCGATCAGTTATGAAGAGATCTTCAAGATTTTACCGCACACTTCATGTTTTAAAGGCTCCGAGGAATGTTGACCTTGAGTCGTCACGATGGGAAAAAAAGGTTTATTAATCTTTAGTTTCTGTTTGAAAATGTAAGCGTGACAGTGTTATAATGATTCGAAAGATAATCCGAGTAAGCTACTGTCCGAGTGGATCCCGAGCCACGGCACAGCTACTGACAAAGAGGGAGCCATTATTCAAAGGGACACACCAGTAGGTACTGTACTTGAACATAGGGCACTACATCGCGGAAACGAACAGATAGAGGAAAAGGGAGAGCGAGAGAGAGAGAGAGAAGCAAGCGAGCGAGGTAGTTTTGTAGCGGAAGACATTGGACAAATGGGGTTGTTCCGCGGACAGGCAGGTTATCTCGGTCAGTCGTCGAGTAGCCACCCCACTAAATCACTCGCCGGGTTTCTCCCGGCTTGCTCGGAGTCCTCGCCTCGCCCGTTCGGTTCAGCTACCCTCCGTTTTCTCTGCGCTATGTCCTAGCAGCCAGAGTCCACAATCGCGATAACGTCCACCGGAACCTCGTAACCCTCGTTTCTCTCGTCCTTCTCCGATGCTTCCTCGACCTTTACTAAAGAAAGCTTTATCGAATTCTTGCCTGGTGGTTCTCGCCCCCGACACAACCCCTTTGTCATCACCGTGACGAGATCCTCCCTCGCGATTGTGTTATGCTGCGTCTTGTTGGATGTCCAAATGGAAGAAATAAACCGCAGTAAATTAGCAGAAGTTATTTGTGTGGTATGTTGATTTATTTCCAGCAGTCTCGGGCTTCACTGCTAAATGAATCATCAACGACCCCATGGCGCATTCGTTATGAGAGCTTCATAAAATTAATTGTTTTCATACCCACAGAATTGTTGGGCTGCCAAGCTAGTTTCCGAGAAAGAAACAAGTGAATTACTTCGGAAGTCCATTCATTGGGAATTTCATTAGAGTACTGTTCAAATAAAAACAGTCAACCATACTCTACCGTAGGCGATCTGGACATCGATCAATGCAAGATAATCAGCTTCAAACTCATTCCACATTTCTTCCAACCATAACGCTCCGATGAGCTACTGTCTCGGTAGAAAACAATTACGATAAGACAAGATGTGTATCAAACTTGTCATAAATAACTTGATCTCCATCAAAAGTCAATGAACGAAAAATAGCTGAAGTTGTCATAGTTCCTGATAAGTGATTCAGCCAGGCTCAAGCCTCTTGACAATGTGCACATGTGCTCAAGTCCACAATGTGTCTTTGGAGATCAGATGTGATTGTAGTAAGCGAATGGTATCTACCACCGAAGACCAGTCAGTCTGTACTCAAAGCTTATCGAGTGTCCTACGTGGCAAGAGACTCTAAGCTCTCGCAGATAAAATCGCCAAGCCCTCGCTCTACGCCCAACATCCGCTGTCACCGAGCATGCGTCATCCTCCTAGCATGTTTTACAGTGGAAGGAATGATAATCCTCCGTGAAAGATGATCCAGAGATTAAACGCGAAGAGAGGCTAGCCTCGGACTCAATGAATCGAATCGAAGATCCTTTCAAACGGAAAAATTGACAAGAAGAGTAAGCCTAACCGTAACAGAATTAAGTAGACATCAAGCAAAGCCACAAAGCCACTGACTTATTTCCTTAGATGTCTCTCGTGGGCATATATAGAGTTGTAAACGTGCAGTTGTTGGCCCGGTACGTTGCCCACACACGGTGCGAACCCCGCTAAGAGCAACACAAGCCTTATGTTCACCCGCGGTGATCGATGGGACTCATTCGTCATCTTGACAAGCCCAGTCCATCGAACATCTTGCCACCCGTCGTCTTTCATACGTAGACGTATTAATGCACACACGCACGCTCATGCTGCTATACTGACTACGTTTCTCGTCGTCGCAGTGTTTATGCTTCATATCGGTCATCGCTTCATCTGTCCTGGTGGCGAGGAAGCTTCGTGCAGCTCACCCGTTGCGTTATGTGTCAGCTCGCAGATGAGATACCACCATTGCTCATCCGCATATATGTTCTTCTGTGTCCCTCGTACGTTTAACATCACTCTCCCTCTGCTCATTGATCGATAATGCCAACTCGCTGATGCTCAGTGAATCTCTTAGTCTGCATGAGTCTTTTTCATCCACTTTACCGAGGTCATACCTACTTTTCGCGAGGTAAATCCTTGATCCATCAAGACTCACCAATTCTTCGCTCAATCAACATTCTCGTACACATGATGGGAACTTCTCGTTCGATTCTTAGTGTCGCACCTCTGCTCCATCTCTGTATTAATACAACCCAACATTTTAGAGCGATGTAAACATTTTTCTAAAGGTATTCCGAGTACCGGGGAAAATACAGTCGGACCACTTAATCAAAAAGGTGAAAAAATAAAAATAAAACACGAGATAGCGCAGTTGAAGGTCTGAAGCTCGTAATTCTACGCTGGCAAACTTTTAACAAAAGAAGATGGACACTCTAGACACAACAAAAGGAACGAAAACGAGGTTTTCGAGGTGGTATCACAACGTACCATGACAATGCTATTCACGGTGGAGAAAGTTGTTAAAGAGATGTTGGTAGTGTAAAACCGGATGACGGTTGGGGTTGGTTCCTTGGGAGCGTCCCCAGAACGGAAGCGTCTCTTGCCACAGAGAAACGCGGGGAGGCAATACGTACGGGTGGCAAGTGGAAATGCTCAAAAGGACGAAAGGACAGAAAAAAAAGTGGGCAAAAGGATGATGGTGTCGAGGTGTTGTTCGGGCGATGCTTTGCGAAGAGGCTACGACGCGCGATGTTTCCGCGACAGAAACGGCTTGTTTACCGCCGCAGCCCCTATTAGCTTGCTCGCACTCTTCAACCTTTCCAGAGCCACTGCTGTAGGTATTTGTGGCAGATGGATATATATTTATATATACAAAATGTCCGGGAGACACAAGGAATAAAGCAAACTGAACAACGAGAGCTCACGAGGCACGCACAGCGGCAGCAGAAAACGATATTGCTTCCCTCCTTTGTGAACGAGCGGTGTTTCCTTCATTTATTTATCTTTGTCTGGTACGCGTTACGTCCAACCAACGCGTCTTCCCTCCAATAGCTCTTACAGATCGTAGTGCACTCACTCCGACGAACCTTCCATTATTTTCCAAGCGGTTCAGTTTACGTTAGCCGGGATCGTTTGAAGCTTTGACGATACCAAAAGCCCTTTCTTCTCCATCTCCTTCTGCTCTTCTTCGTTGTTTGCATCCTTTGATTCGTGTATCGGCTAGGAAAGTAAACTTTCATTGATTACTCTTTGTTCCTCTCGCATGCAGCTTCTACAAACCATTTCACTATCTTTCATCCGTCTCTCCACCGTTGTACAATTGCTATTTGGATGTTCAACACAGGCTCCAAGTTCACTGTGCGATAACAAGTATATTTTGAGCTCAATTCAAATGTTTTTTTTTCTTTCTTTTTCGGGATGAAATTTCCAGATAAATATTCGATTCCAGTAACTTCCATGATGGATGATTTTTTTTTTTATCAAGACTTGAAACTCTTTGTTGATCGATCAAATTCTGCTTTCCAGCAGTGGAAGGGACGTCTTATGAGGAACATTGGTTGAGTGGACGTGTCGATCTTGTTGGGCACACAACTTCACCAAAGCCACGAGACTGATGGAAAAAAATTGAGCATGTACGTATAGAGATCTGAGAATGAGGGCGTCGTAGTTTCCGTGCGAGTTTCATATTTATGAGGGCCATTGGCTCCCGTCGTCGCTATCGCGGGCTTCCGTTATCGGCATGTCAACCGCGACTGATCGTTTCTCACTCCTTTCCCCTTTTTTCCTCGTCGTAGGAGAATGGATTTTAGGAAAATCGGCACGTTGGTAGGTGATACCACGAGCTGCTCGTCGCTCGTTCAAACTGATGCCCTCCAGGGCAATACATATACATCTCTCGCGTGGTATGTAACCGCGCCCTCATCAACTTCCCGACCACGACCAGAGAGGAAGAGAGAGAGAGAGAGAGGAAAGTGTAGAAACGAATGGTCTGCCGGGCGGCACCACTAATTGCCGCTATCGTCGAGCTTCCATCCTTTCGGAAGAACCACCGCTACAGCACCGGCACACGATTCCTCTTCCAACCTTCAACCGTGCATTTACATTTATCACGCGGCTCTACTTTCCTCGCTCTGCCCTCTGACCGTTGCCGCGATATACCAGCAAAATGAAAAAAAAATAAAAAATAAAAAAAAATACGAATAAAAAACAGCAAGAGCGTTACATCGCTGAGTAAAAACTGAAAATAGCTCCAAAGAAATGTAACGGATTCAATTGTCTCCAAGAATTTCCATAAATTTTTTAATCGTTACATTTGTACCATTTTTCAATAAAATTTGAATGCAAAAGTCTGCTGACCCACGAGAAAAATGTCGCTTTCCAATTATTTCAGATTAATTAATCGGATATCATACTTTTCACCCTCGACAAAAGAATGTCGATAAAATTCTTATTCGCGCTTGAATTGATTGGCCCATTAGAGGCTCGTTGTCGGTGTAGACTACGCTTGCCCCCGGCGATACAGAAAAGAGTGGTGTGCCAGTATATGTAACGTCTCGTGACGTTGTAACGGTTTATAGGGAATGCATATATAGCACACACAACAACTAGACTGGAGAGAGTCGAGGGGTGCCAGTTCGCTCTGGGATTCGTATCGGGAGGTCGATATATCTCGGGATTGGCTTGCCAGCCCCGGTGGCGGATAGCCTCCAGGATCGTAGGAGAGAGCTGGAGCGAACGTTCGCGAGCTGCTGCTCCGAAAAGGAGAAAGGGGTGCCACCTTGATAAATGAGCTCGTAAATAACGGTAACGTCTCCTCCGAATACACATACACCGACAGCCATGCACATATACATTAGGAACGCATCCCCTCGCCAAAACTCGCCAAGTCCCTGCTGGCTATGTGTATGAATATATTTTTACATATACACCCAAATGCAGTTGACTATGCAACATCCTCGGTATAAAGGATATACGTGGCGATCGGGGCAAATGCACGAGACGTAGGTGAAAGCTATACAGAACCTGACACGTGCGGCTCAAGAGGAAATCGCGAATAACTCGGGAAAATGGCTAGCTCCATATTTTATTCGGAGCAACGTTACACATGACGAAAAAATAAATGAAATTATAAAACGTACCAACGCTTCGTCTGTAAACCGGGGGCATTCGTGTCCGGGCAAATACGTCGGATCGGTCCATTTGTTGGATCACAGGAAAAATTAATTTTCCTACAAAATTTTGGGATTCAAATTCCAAGTTGAAGATTTCGAACAGCACACTGAAAAAGTTTGTTGAAAAAGGTGAATGTTTTGTTCGATACGTTCGACTAAACTTTTTTTTTAATAACCCCAAAAATTGTGTCAATGCAGCAAGAGATATTTTAAAAAGTCTCTTCAGACGCAAATTTTTGTCGTTCCACTCGTAAATTTCGCTGACAATTTCGTTGAAAACTAAATATGCTGCCAATACAACGAACATTTCAAAATTATAAAGAAATATCTAGTTTGTCGTAATCAACCAAATATCGACGATTTTTGACAAAATTTCATTCCCATAGCGTAGCCTGCATTTTTTCAGAATTTTTTGAATGTAATAACAGGCTAAAAAAACGTTTACAGACGAAGTGTTAAGAACGTACCGTCATATTTATGGGACTTTCATTAACTGCATTTCCACCATTCGCCATTATTCCCAGCCCATCAGCGAGGAAAATGAATGACTTCTCGCTTCAGAGTTTTGGGATTGATCGTAAACTGTAAATTTGTATGGTAACTTTCGGGGGCCCGCATGAGGAATGGCAATATTTCTGGTATCAACGTTATACAGAGATTTGCGTCGAGATAACGACCGACTCGGTTTGCTTGCGATATAAGCCCCATCATCGGGTTGATGTGGGTCTCTATAAAATCTCGTTTCGATACGCGGGCCAGACCCTCCGGGAATGGTAAGGTTCGAAGAGGATCCGGGGTGTCCCTTGGCAGGCGCCAGTCCTATCGCCGCGGTGCTCAGACCCGACGTGTGTTCTCCTACCGCGCTAACACGTAAAAGAATCAAGTGTGGAGTGGCCTACGAGAAAATGAGTGGGAAACGGGGAGTGAAAGAGAGAAACGGACAGAGGTGAGTGCCTGCTGGAGAAGATTCAGGGAAGAGCGGGTTTCTTCCTCGCGAGGCTCAAACAGTTTGTTGCCCAGAGGGGGTTTCGTGTTGGTAACGAGCCGATTATACTCTCTCTTACCTCTCTTTCTCTCTTCCCCTTCGCCGCATCTTTGGCCCGCGTGCTCACCCACCAACCGACACGATATCAGATGGTCTCGTACCTGGTTCCATGCTTGTTAATTAGGATGGATGCCCACGCCTCGGGCGACTTTTACGAGTGGATATGGCGCGAACCGAAATAGTGCGACTGACGCCAACCAACGAGCGAGAGGCTCCTCTTTTCTCAGCGATCGCGCTCGTACGTGTGTATCTTTACTATACATAATATCGTGCGGCAATGCGGGAGACCCTCTTTCGGAGAATCGTGGTATAAGGATCTAGCTCTCTCTTTCTCTCTTGCTATCCCTTGTGATTCTCTCGTTGTTCTTTGGTCTCGCACCTCTCGCACGAGAACTACCAAGTACAGATAAACTGTATTTTGTATGAGCTTGCTGGCCTTTGAGATTTGTGGCAAACGAAAGGACGTTAAATGTCAAAAACCAAAAAAAAATCACTCCACGTTTTCCTGAAAAAGTTAAAAAAGTAATAATTCCCTTGAGTCATTTTCGAGTCAGTACTTGGCTGGAAATTTCGTTAAAAATCGTCGATATTTTGTTGAATATACGGTAAACTAAATATTTTTAGATAATTTCAAAATTTTCGTCACTTTGGCGGTAAATTTTGTTTTTAACGGAATGGTCAGCGAAATTTACGAGTGGAACGACAAAAATTTGCTTGCGAAGAGACTTTCTAAAATATTTCTTACTGCAATGACACAATTTTTGGGATTATTAAAAAAAAACGTTTAGTCGAACGTTTCGAACAAAATATCCATCTTTTTCAACGAAATTTTGTTTTCAGTGTTGACTTGAAATTTTGAGTGGTTCGAAATTCTCGTACGCAAAAGTACCAACTGCGGAGGAGAACGATAAAGACAGCACTGGCGAACGGAACAAGCCATAAATAGTTCACGTATCCATATAAATAAGATAAACGAGGAAAGCATGAAAAAATAAGAACGTTAAGAAAAAAAAAGAAAGAAAAAAAGGCGCGGAAGAACTGAAAAAGATGTGGTTTGGCTGCCGATGTAAGAGCGGCTCTATCTATCGAAGGTCCGAGAGGTAATCTGGTAAGTCGTAAAACGTGTCAGGATGTCTAACAAACACCTACTCATTAGGCCTGCAGGTAGGCTGGCCTGTGGTTGCTTTTCCTTGTCGATGCGATTCACTTATGAATGTGAGGGTGTGGGTGTGCGAGTGTGAGTAGATGATTTTTTAGTTTTATTCGATGGTTGTTGCTGGCTGCAGCCTCTGGCGTTTATACCTGTGGCCTCTTCTCGCCAACCGGGAGGTTGGATTACACGGGCACGCATTAACTCTCGGTGTTGGTAAGTTATGGTCCAGGCAGAGCATAATTCACCCAACACAAGAAAGTGTGCTGAGTCTGCTGCCCTGCTCCCCCGGCTCTTGTCTCTCGCGGTTCTCACTCTTTTTTTCTCTTCACTTCCCTCCTCCTTGTCATGCAGCCTCCTCCTCCTCCTTCTGCTTCTCTTTACGTGGAGCCGGAGGACCTTTTAACATCGCGCGTGCTTTCGCGCTCTAGCACGAGCCTCTCTCTGAACTCTTCGCGATCCGACACTCACCAAGACTCGCGAGACTCCAGCATCCTCAACCCGAATCTCTGCCTTATCTACATATGTGTGTGTGTGTTTGTGTGCGCGCGCATATATATTGCCGTCGATTCCTCGTTAGGTTATCAGGTGCCTCGGTCACCAGATCAGCAACGACCGCCTGCAGTTTCTCCAGAGTAGGGGGCCTAATTGAAAATCTCGTCCTTAAATTCAAACTGCATGTGTATCGTTATATACCTCCTCAGTCAACCTAACTTACTGGCCCGGTAAGGATGTTCCTTGTATTATAACACCGGAGGACCGCCTCGTCGAAATCAAATTTATCCACGAATCTTTTCGAGCCACATGGACCACCGTTGCTACTGCGAGCTCTCCACAAACTTCTCTTTCACCACCTAGGCCTCTGTGAGGCTCAATCTTTCGTCGTATTTCTTAAATTTTCATTATTTTTTGGACGTGTTAGAATTCGAAATAATCTGGTTAGGCCGGCGTGTGTATACTGAATTTTTGAGAGATATGTGGATGCTGGGGAGTTGAGGAAATAATCGGGTTTATGAAGTTTTCTGGGCTTCCAAAAAATCTGAAAAAATTGGAGATTATTTATTAAGGTGTCTACTACATCCCTCAGCAGTTGGCAAATCCAAAAATTTAAGAGCAGCCGAAGCCTACCTTTTATTCATGAGAAAGAATTTCGAGTTTTTAATTTTTATTGTTTTTTCACTGAAAACATAATTTTGTTTTAAAAAAGATGGATATTTTGTTTGAAACGTTCGACCAAACGTTTTTTTAAATAATCCCAAAAATAGTGTCATTGCAGGAAGAAATATTTTAGAAAGTCTCTTCGGAAGCAAATTTTCGTTGTTCCACTCGTAAATTTCGTTGACAATTCCGTTAGAAATAAAAAATACTGTCAAAATGCCGGAAATTTTGAAATGATCAAAAAAATATTTAGTTTGTCATATTCGACAAAATATCGACGATTTTCAACAAAATTTCATTTCCAGTGCAACTTTCAGCAAAGTCTCTATCCGGCTGATAAGGACGTTGGAAACCTCGAGATTTCCACATCCGCAAAGATCGTTTTATAGCTCTGCGAACAGAGGAACCAGGATTTCTTTGGCATTCCTGAGTCAAACGTGTTACGCTGCTGCGTGCTCTAAACATTACTTCGTGATCTTTAGTGTCTTTGTTACAAGAATTAAATTCAACGGTCCGAGTACCAATGAGAATTCAGATGCAAAGAAACGGATGAGCCGTGAGCGGCGAAACTGTGTATAGAAAGTGTGCTCCGGCGCCGCGGTAGTCTTCGCCTTCTCACCCAAGAGCTTCGTCGCGTAGCCTGCGAGATAAATATCTCCGGAGAGTCTCTCAGTCCCGCGCCGTCTAACTAATTGGCTACTGAATTACTGGCCGACATGAGCAGTTATTGCTTCGTACCTTGAACACGGCTAGCCAACACAGCATATAGTCCCGTGTACACGACTAGGAGCTATATCTAGATTTGGCTGATGGTGGCTGGCCACGATAATCCAACAGTATCTCGATGCCTCACGGAAGACTCTATGTTCTCCCCGTTACATTGCTTCGGATCGGAGGCTCCGCATATCGTTGTGTTATCTCGTGGTACGGTTGGCAATGAATGCACGTGTATAAGCAACACCCAGCACCTAAAGCCCTGGATGCGAGAGAGATCCTTATATCATTGAACTGTATGTTCCAGCGTGCTACTAAATTAACCACAAACGTTAGTTTCCTCCACTGCAACGAGGACTAAAGAAAATTTGGTGGCTCGCTTCGAATGAAATTTTGTCAAAAATCGTCGATATTTTGTTAAATCGTCAAACTTAATATTTTTTTATAGTTTCAAAATTTTCGTTGTTTTTGCAGGATATTTGGTTTCTAACGAAATTGTCAGCGTAATTTACGAGTGGGACGACTAAAATTTGCTTCCGAAGAGACTTTCTAAAATATCTCTTGCTGCATTGACACAATTTTTGTGATTATTCAAAAAAACGTTTAGTCGAACGTATCGAACAAATGATTCATCTTTTTCAACAAACTTTTGTTCTCAGTGGCTGGATTCCATATTTGGAAAGTTTGTCGCGATGACATACTTATATAAATCGGAGTAAAATCCTCTGATAAGAATATTTTCATCACAAAAATGACGATAACATTCCTGATTCAACGTTATCTCCAACCGATGCACCTAAAGTGAGTTTCTCACTGAATTTACGACTCGAGAGAGCTTATTTCTGAATGCCTCGCATATTTGGCTCAGATTCTAATGGAAGTAAAACGTTCCTGAATTAAATCAGACACTGCGGAGTCAAAACTCAGCCGCTCCACTAAACTCTCGTGACTTGTCGTTAATACTTCTAGAATAATATTGCGTTTATGTTTCTCTGGCTTTGAGAAGAGACAAAGTTCATACGTGTAGCTTTAGCGCGAGCAGTGTGGAGTTTGGCAAAGAGAAAGAGCGAGCAAGAGAGAGAGAGAGAGAGAGAGAGAGAGAGAGGGAGAGAGAAGAGCGCACCGGTGATATACGGCTTTGTGGGTGCTCGGGCGTTACGACGCCACTAAAAGGCTTAACGAGCATCTTCGTACAGGCAGGCGGTCCAGAGTAAACAGGACGTGGCTTATCTTGTCACGAAAAATCTGCGGAGGGTCGCTCGCCTCCGCGTTGCTAGTCTGGCTTCGCGGCGCGCTCCGTTTCGCTTTTCTGCTGCTCAGAGCTGACTCTTATTTATTTTTTACCTTTTTTTTTCGTTAATTCCTTTTTTTCTTCTTCTTTTTTATCATAATACTCAAGCAAACACGTAGCGCCGTTACGGGTCAGAGAAGCTTGTGACGCTACTGCTCTGTGCAGCGTTTTTTTTTTATTCCTTATTACAAGTACGTGAGCACACACGATATTCAAGAAAACAAACGAGTTTTCACGCGCCGCAGTCATTTAAAAAATATAAGACACGTAAAGCGTAATTCCATTGAATTTTCTCGGGAAAAATTTGCTTCGAATTCCGGAGGATGCGCGAGAAAATTAAATCACCGTTTGCACAGAGTTCGATACAGGAATCTGAGATGTTTGAGTGACTCTCCATCGGAATCCAGCAGAAAAATATCTCTGTACAAAATTTTTTGCCTCCCATAAGCGAGCTCCCCTGAAGGACTGATATCTCTGATTCGATCACGTTCCGACATGAAACAGAGGCATACAAAAAATGGGTAAAGAACCGCCACAACGTATCTTCGATAACTAGCCATCACTCTCGGCTAATTCAAGTGTCAGGATCTTTGCTGCGATACCGCGCGCGTTTTACAAATCGAGACAAGGCAGCGCGAGCCAAGAATCCCAATGGATAAATAAACGAGAGCAAAATCGACGAATCAGGATACATTTTTTTCCTCGTCTTGAAAATAAATATATATTCGTTTTCGCTGGGTTTTCTGGTACGCATTGGATCCGATAAAATCAGCGGTACTCCGTGATGAAACGAGAGACGAATCCTCAAGCATTGAATTATTAAAATCGAGCCTCCTCTATCTTCTTTGTTCTGTCGAATATATTTATACGTAATATGTATATTTATACAAATACAGCCAGTGTTTGGACAGAGGGCGCTGCAGGCTTTCCCTGCTGCGAGAATCATATCGCGAGGAAGCGAGGAATAAGTCTGTATAAAAGGGACGATTCTCGGTGAGCCGTAAGCCACGTCGTAATATTATTCATTCTCCTTTATTTCGCG
This sequence comes from Hyposoter didymator, assembly GCA_037952995.1. Taxonomy (NCBI): domain Eukaryota; kingdom Metazoa; phylum Arthropoda; class Insecta; order Hymenoptera; family Ichneumonidae; genus Hyposoter; species Hyposoter didymator. Next base: position 4,808,316 of record JBAJMU010000005.1, on the reverse strand, counting down.
TCACCTCGTCAGCTTGGTGCATAAATCAAACGCGTCTCTTTCCACCGTCGCGGCTGCCACGCGATTGAAAGGGAATGCGAGAGCAAAGAGCAGGGAGGAGAAAGATAAGGGACAATCAAAAGATTCGCTGCCTTGCTGTCTGCCCGAGAAAACGACGCGAATCACGCGGCCAGATGGAAGCGAAAAGACAAGAATTTCATTCCGGATACTTTAACGATCAGGGAGAACGGAGGAAATTTTCTCTCGCGGCCCACAAAGAAACGGTTCGCTTCAATGTCGCAATTACCGTGTATAAACTTCTCAATTGCAAGCCTCCAATCGGTAAATACATTATCGTATTTAAATTCGTCCGAACGATTGTCATAACGTGGAAAAGAAAGCTGAGACGAGCGACACTAACGAGAGGAGGAGCGTAGAGCATTCCGAATTAATTCCGAGCAATTTGTACGATGGAGCGGTACTGAAAGTACACTATGGGGTCTCTGAGACCCATGGTTATCACGTAACACGATATTTAATCACTCGAGGATTTTATTAGCCCAGTGATGATTTTGTTGAAAAAGATGGACATGTTTTTCGATAATACGTTCGACTAAACGTTTTCTCGAATAATTCCAAAATTTGTGAAAAATCCCAAAATTTTGTCCCAAAATATTTTAGAAAGTCTCTTCTGAAGAAATTTTAGTCGTTCCACTCGTAAATTTTTCTGAAAATTTCGTTAGAAACCAAAAATACTGCCAAAATAAAGAGAATTTCGAAATTATCAAAAAATATTTGGTTCATCGTATTCGACAAAATTTCAAAGATTTTTAACAAAATTTCATTTCCGGTGCTTTTGCAAGTTACCCAGACGTCACGGACCCAGTGTGGACCAACGCACAGAAAATATATATGGACCCATGCAAAGAATAATTGAAAATTTTGAAAATTGTGGATTTTCCACAATGATTCAAATATTTGACAAGAACGCAGCCAGCTAGACGGAAATTTGTACTTGACAATGTCGGAGTGATGAGCGTAGATTCACAAGGTAAATCGGGGTTGAAGACCAGCCACCTGTACACGTCAAGCGAGTCAGCCACGTGTGCTTGAGTGTGAGTGGAGCTCGTGTCCTATCCGAGTTATAAATCCGACAGATAATGACGACATGTTTATACTCTTCATTTGTATGCTAGTCCAAGGTGGAGAACGATCGTCGGTTGTGTACCGGGCATGCGTACAAACGAGTTGCAGCTCGAACACACGGAGGAAACCCGGGCCGCTTGTCTTTCACCGGGTTAAGCTCAGTCCTCGTCGTTGATGATTCTCCAACGTGGAGATTCAACATTGCACGTAGATATTTGTACATGTATGTGTTGAGCTTATTCCTTCGCGTATCCGTGACTCTCCTAGTTTCGCCATCGTCGTTCACTAAATTTATGTATCCTGCGTCCGTGGATCGCGTATGCATTGCACACGGGGCCGCGTTATTCACGCATGGTGAAACGTACACGTACATTCAGTACGACTTGTATCTCTAATGCATACACACTATCTCGCGTCTGAAGGGAAAAGAGAGGGGAGGCAGAATTTCATGCTCAACGAGCTCTGTTTCGCTCGCTTCGGGTATACGGGGTAAAATTTCAATTTGTGCTCGAACGCATCGACAGAAAAGCGTTTATTTGTAGAGTTCTGAAACGCTCTCCAACTAGCTAACAAAAATATCCCGGAAAACATGTGGGTCTTCGTGCAAAATTTCGAAATGACCTCTACGTCACCTCTAAGAATATTCTCAAGGTCAAATTGAAAATTCGCTTCCATATACTCCTTTGACTCCTAAAAACTTTTACTCCAAACCCTATTTTCCTGATTCCCTCCCTTTAACGAGATAACGTCGTTTCTTCACTTCCAACTCAACACCCTGTACATTAATGATCATACGTGTAGCTTCGTATTATATACCGACATTCACGTGTATGTGCCAACCGAGGTTTCTTAAAATAGGGCCATTAAGTACCAGCAACGCGGCGGCGAGTTCGAGGCGATTATGCATCTGTGACGGACGTATTACCATTACGTACGACTTCCGCGACATGAACGCGCCAATGTTCGCCGATCCATCATGTCGACCAACAATGAGGGTAGGCCCCACACACCGCCGATATTCACTCGCGATATAGTCACCCTACATATCGTCCATCTCTCCACTTGGTCGTACAAATGTTTTCGTGCATCCATTTTAATTTCAAGTAACTTACGTTCCTATTGCCAAATAGAAAAAAATGAAAATAAAAAAATAAACAAATTTTTAGAGACCATTTTTTTTAAATCTTTCCAACGTTCAAAATGCATCGTGAGCATTTTTCCCTGCGTGTAACAATCTCACAGTGCCTTGGTCACTCCATGAATAATTCGTCAAGTGCATTGTCCCGTTCGCAGTTTTTTATTTCACTAAAAAAAATAGGCCGTCCAGAATAAATTAGAATTCTCGGTATAACGATCCGTTATTTATGTTTCGTCATTGCGGCAGCGACGCAAAGGCAGCGGCAGCAATTGGATCGTAAAGTTGTGATGGAGCGAGAGTTGACGAGCTCGACAGTCTTGCACCGCCTCTTTCCCGCGCTCATTCTCTCTCGAATCTCCTTTTTTCTTTCCTCTTGCCTTCTACCGAGTTCCATGTATATCAGTAATTATGAAATATAGCCATCATTGATATTCTACTTACCTAGACGTTTAGCTCGATTTTAGCACATCGTGAAATCTCGTGGTAAATGTTTCAACGTACTCCAACCGTTTTACGACATTCCTCCCGTTACTGATCAAGGTGCTATGATTATTATATTGAGGAAATACTCGTGTAATCAAGATCCCATAAAGTCTGCATGAGAAATCTCGTGTGCTCGATGGATTTATACGCGAAGTGGAATATTCGTCACCGGGACTAATCACGAATTTTTTTTTTTTTATTCGTTGGTTTATTGACTCTCAAAGGGATTTGAGAAAAGGGAAAATTTGTATCGATTCAGAGCGGAACAATCCGCAAAACGTTGCCAAAGATTTCCACCAATCCAGCTGGGAATTTATTTACAAAAATCACAAAATAAAAATAGCGCTCAGACTAAAAACAAAATTTTTGTTGAAAAAGATCGAAATTTTGTTCGAAATGTTCGACTAAACGTTTTTTTTTTAAATAATCCCAAGAATCGTGTCATTGCAGCAAGAAATATTTTAGAAAGTCTCTTCAGAGGCAAATTTTTGTCGTTCCACTCGTAAATTTCGCTGACCATTTCGTTAGAAACCAAATATACTGCCAAAATAATGAAAATTTTGAAATTATTTAAAAATATTTGGTTTATCGTATTCAACAAAATATCGACGATTTTTAACGAAATTTCGTTTCCAGTGTAAACGTTAATGTTTTTCCTCAAACGTCCTACGTGCGTAGGAAGAACACAATGATAGAGATTCATGGATATAATGGCGACGGAGTAATTAGCTGAGAAACGACAATGGCTCGTTCCATGATGAAGTAACGTTGAACGTGTTCCTCGTTTCATGGAACACGTATAAAAAGGTTCCACGTACGTGTATATTATAAATATATGCCCATCGGGCACTCAACGACGTTAAGTATATGGTGCTCGGTTAACGGCTGCAAATTACCGACAATTACTCTTGCTCAGTATATATCCAACGTTCGATCGGTACTGTGTACAATATATTTTGTCCCGTCACGATGTAGGATCAACGTAACGCACACCATCAAAGTATCGGCGCTCGTTCGTTGCGCATATATCTGTTGAGGCAGTTATTAATTTTGCAAAAGTTGTTACTATGATTGCCGCATGTTTTCTCACTGGAAAACGAACCAGTCGATTAACTCCACTTCTAGTTGCGAAGAGCATAAATATCGTGTGCGCTGTGTATTATTTTTATGCCGCAATGAATCGCTGTGTATAAAGGCTGTCCCGGAAGTAAAATTAAGGAGATGACAGATCGGTTGATCGTTGAGTCTCGAAAAGAAAAGTCTTTGGTCATTTTGCTGTTTGATGCCGCGTTGGCGAGTTATCGATTAATTAGGCACCGCGAGCCAATTGGGTACAGTGCCAAAAGAAATGGCAGTGGTACGCGCGACTCAACGTCCCCCACTACGTACCCCTGCTAATTGGCCGTGCGGAAATCTCAATCAATATCCCATCAACGCTTCATCGTAGAACAAAAACTCCCAACAAATTTTTTCCTCAAAATAAATCAATTAACACTGCTCCATTAATTAGACGAATGACTTTTGAGACACCGCGTGTATTCGCACGTAACGATTTCAGAAAATAAGCGAAGCTTATCTGACATGTGCATCGAACCGATTGACAACGTGAAAACACTCTTATAATATCTACTCCACTTCTTATCGAGAGCCGTGAATAGACAGATGGGGACCTCGAAGCTTATCGCACGGTATTAAAATATAAAAAGGATAGAAAAAAGGAAGAAAAAGGTCACGTCTCCTCGTTTGAGCTCGAGTCATATATATATAAACGTATATTACTGTTATTGCTTCATAATAAATATCAGTCTTCTTGTCAAGACTTTTGCTCCGTGGCTGACATTCGATCTGTACAGGCATATGTTTGTCTTCTTTAAATAACTCGTCAATCATCATTGATGTTTCAACTTCTGTATATCTGTATGTCTAAGGCTCTCGCGAGGGTGATCGTTAATACATCGAAATAGCACACTTTAGCGTTCATTTTTAATGGCATAAATATTTTAAACATTATTATTTTTTTCATCACCATTTTTGAAAATTCGTCATGTTTTCGAAAGGCATCAACGTTCGTAAATAACAATTTCTTGTTTTCTCCATCTCGACAATTGGCGAATGGAAATTAATTCCATTATTCAACTACCCTTCCAAAAATTCTCGAAAGCTTTTTAGAGAAACGATTACGAAAAAGAGAGATAGCAAAGAAGAAACGAAGCTTTTATCGCTCGCAGCTATCGCTTAATTAGACGAAGATTAAAACCAAGGCAAACTGCCGCGAGTGAGTTGTTACCCTTGTGGCTTTGATTACACGTCTCGTAAATCACGTACAGGCCTGATTGCGGACGAAAATACCCCTCGGCAGAGATTACATGAATATCGCCCAACGTCGAGAGAGCGACTGTTATGCAGACAGATATCTCCAAAGACCACGATTTATATGCATTATGTATCATCAAATGTATTACAGACATATCAGAACATAACACAAGCTACATTGTTTCTTCGTATGTATGTTTCTCGAAAGTTTTAATCAGATCGCGATGGTAATTAGCGAAACATTGATGCCCTGCTCCGTTTTATTTCGACCGAAAATAATTTCACGATGTTTATTAATTCCAAGGAATGCCAGCAATTTTCTTTTACACCGAAAACATCGTTTTTTTGTCCAACTTTTTAGGTTCCTCCTCGATGATCGTCGCAACGAATGGGCCGTTCCGATTGTTTTATCGTTTCATTAGAGACTCGATAAGTCACGAACGAATAGAGTGTATGACGACGAGGTGTCTCGTATACATTCTGGTCATTGAACGTCCACCAAAAATGGAGGCTCATTTTACGGTTTACGAGCGCCATCACGAATAAATCACCGGAATGGCTGCGTCGGTGGTTCGTAGTTGCACGTTACGTGACGAATGGTAATGAATGAAAGAAAAAAAACTCTCGTCAGGATTTGTGACTTTTCCGATGAAGCTCAAGCGTGGCCGATCCGTCAACAGAATTCCGTTAATTTTTTTTACTCATGCTGCAGAAAATACATCCAGCTCGATTGGTCCTTTGGCTATATACTCTGCAAAAAAAAATCAGCCAAAAGGTGCGAAGAAAATTTTACAAAAGAAACGACCAATCACACAAACAAGTCACTAACAAAAATTTGTCAGTTTCAACGTTTTTTATTATTTGCAAGCAGTTTAGAGATTGACAGTTCTGATTCAATCGACGAAAGCGAAAATCGTTTGATTCCGAACACTCAAAAATGTTTTCACAATTTTTTTTTCGATCGAGAGCTTTTTAATTGATATCAATTTGATGATACGTTTTCATCCAAACACCTTGAATACTGTGAATACAAAAGATAAGATATGAAGTAATTGAGGAAAAAATAGGAGTCTTTCTCAAACAGAACACTCATACTTGCCAAAAGAAAAAACATATAAAATACATGAACATTGAAGTTGAAGCAAGTCAACAGTCACTCTAAGTCCCTAACGTCAAAACACCGCTTCGCACTGTACAAAGCAGGAGTTTATTTTTCCCATAAGCTATCAATAATTCAAATGAAACTGTGAAAAAAGATTCAATATCGCGAAAGGACAATTTTTCATTGAAATTTGAATAAATCATTAGTCTAATACACGTGCTGTTTGAGTCTAAATATTTACGACACAGGCAACATCCGACGATTCTGATAGACCACGAGACACGAGATATTTTCTGACGAGGATTATGTTTGTGAATCGTACAGTCAATCGAGCAAGATCCTATGCAAACGAGTTCTCAAATTATGCAGAACGATTTATTTTTTCTCTTCTCACAAACATTCTTTTGAGGTGGCAGCGCGTGAATATTTCGTAATAACTTAGAATATCATCAATTTGTATACATTCGCGTGAATGGACTCGAAATTACACGTGCAAAGTTTCAAGGAAATTTAAGAGCGAGGCACTAAATATATGTTACCAAAAGGTACATAATAAAAAAGTATATAAAGATATCTGAATAATTATCGTTTTTCGTAGTTCCTTCAGAAATAAACGTTACGTATATACAGGGTGTCCAAATGGTCGAAATTCTGATCAATGGGTTATTCATGTGATGCCTGGATGACGATTCTTCGAGGACAAACAAAATTTTGTTGGAAAAGATCGATATTTTGTTCGGTACGTTCGACGAAACGTTTTTTTAAATAATCCAAAAAATTGTGTCATTGCAGCAAGAAACATTTTACAAAGTCTCTTCGGAATCAAATTTTTGTCGTTCCATCCATAAATGTCGCTGACTATTTCGTTAGAAACCAAAAATACTGCCAAAATAACCAAAAATCGACAAAATATCGACGATTTTAAAAGAAATTTCATTCCCAGTCCAATCCGTGGAGATGTTTCTCTCGAGGCAACGTTTGATCACGATTTTTTGGATACCCCATGAATTGAGCAGCAGAGACATGGCCATTTCTCCCACACCCAAATTCTTCAACAAATGTGCTGAATCAGTATTTCGTAATATTTATTTCCCACGAGTCTATCCTCGACTGGATGCCTTTGCCAAGGCCAGAGGCCTGGTCAATCGTTTGGAGAAGATTCTCAACAATTGTCTCCGCGACACGCTCCATTTCCCCCATTGCTATGGAATATTCGATTGATTCGTTTGACGTCAAAGGGAGATAATTATTTATTTCATCACGATATCGAATAACAATCGCTGTTGTACGTACAATATTCCTAAATGTCGACTCAAATATACGACGCTCATAAAAACGAGGAAATCCAAAGTGTCCGTTACATCATCGGATTTAATCCGAAGACGAGAGAAAAAAAAATGAAAATTCAAAGAAAACGGACGTAATATTATTGCATTTGCAATATAATTATTTATGGCCCAAGGTCAAAGGTTGAATGACGAGTATCGATTAACGGATAGGAATGTAAGTGGTCACCGTGAGTCCACGATCCCTTGCATCATCGCCCATCTCATATTTTGCATCCAAACAGAAAAACCTCTCATAAAAAAAAACTCTCGAGGTACAATTCGTCTTCGACGTTGCAAAATGTCATTTCGTCTGTTGGATGTTCCTCGGGAGAACTGTTTTTCGATAAATACGACGGGATCATCAATAATCATTAATCCCATCGAGCACCATCGTGCTAAATAAAAATATAGAATACTCCGGTAATTAATGACGGTGCAATTCTCATAATAGGGTCTACGACAACCAGAGCCCCGTTAAGCAGACGTTAAATTAATTGAATCGATAAAAATTGGCGTTATTTGCGCATAATTTGCAAATGGACGGAAAAGATTTGCGAAATTCGTCTCATGGTGATTCTGGATCAATAATAAAATCCATGAAGATCTGGAATAAATTAAAGGCAAAAAATGAAGGACCTAATTTGGCTAAAAAAAAGAACACGCTATAGATATTTTATGCACGAAATTAAATTGACGATCAAACTGAAATAAAATAAAAATGAAAAATATTGATAAAAAAAAATTATACAAACAAAGTCGAAATATTAATAATAATATCGTAAGAAATAATGTGACCTTCCCGTAGGTCCGAACTGGTGGAACCTTCGATGTTCTTACACGAGTATATATTCGTGGGTATATATGCATACATCAAAAAACAGGATCTTTATGTTAGGGGATTCTCGGCGTGTATATAAAGCCTCGCCGAAATAGAGAATTTTGTCAGATCGCCGATAGTCGCCAAGCTCGGAGTGTACCTCAAAAACATCATCGGAGTTTCATTCCGTTTTTCTTAACGCGAAAAAACATCTCGTGAGTTTGTAAATCGACGAGAGAAAATCATGAACATCATAAAAGTGATAATTCTGTGCATCGCTCTCTTCACTTGCGGCATCAGCGCTCAGAGCTTTCCGCCGTTCAAAGTCGACAAGAGATACGCGATGAGGTTGGACTCGAAATTTAAGGAGGGCACCAAGTGGCATTTGATCAGTGGCAAGGCTACATCGCTTCCTCGGTACACGACGAGCACAACAGTCGCTTATGACTTTGCACCATCTCCGCGACCAACCCCTATCGGCGGCTACGAATATACGGCACCCTCGCTCGGATACTTGCCCGTTTCATTTTAATTCAAACGAATGAAAAAAAAAAGAAAAAAAACAATGCACGCAGACTCGCACGTGTCCTCGGAGCTCGACAACAATTGTTCCGGAGTCTCGGCGATTTGTTATCAACTCATTATTATTGAAATTTCATAAACATTCCAATGCACACTAACACTGTTGCATACATCGACATGTATTAATTAAACTTTATATGCAAATGAACCAAATTAGAAATATTATGCAAATTTAATAACGAAATAATAAAATTATTTCGAATTAAATAATTGAATCGATTTCGTGCTCATCAATCCCGCATTATCCTCCATCATCTCAAGTCGCTCTAACGCTTTCACTACCAACTCTAAAAAGTCTCAACTATTTATAGCTGACGCTCAAAGTGCGTGGATTAAAGTGGAAATATCGTGAGATTTAAAGAATATTCGACGAAACGAGAAATGAGCTCATCTTCTCGTCTTTTCATATACGCACTTTAATATTACCCCTCGAGTGCCGACACATCCCGTATTCTCAGAATCATCTCTTCGTATCTTGGATTCATACAGTTTCGCGTATCAAAGCCAACTTGTACCTCCCGGCTTTTCGTGGATTGCAGCGATTAATCAGTCGACTATATAGCTATTAAGTCGTAAAAGCGGGAGCGGCGTTTGTAATAACATATGTCTATGTGTGTGTGTGTATGTGTGTGTGTGTGCGTGCGCGTGACTGCAGCATCCATATTTGAAAAATATACAAGATCTCGACTTTCGCTCTTTTCCTCGGCATATACTTTGTATAGTTAATTTTTTATTGAATTAATCAAATGAAATAAAAAATGCGATAAGATTGAATGTTCGACTAAACTAATAATTTATTCGTCGGTATTTGGTGGGAAATGAGTTCACTGTGAACTCGGGATGGAATTAATGATTTTCGATTCAAACCCATTGGATTTGATGGGTCACTTTGAAATATGGAAAAAATTAAATTCAATTTAAATTCTGGTTAAATCTGAATTTTCGTTTTCAGTTTTTCTTACACACAAAATTACACACACAGATTGTCCGAGGTAATCTGTATTTTTTATATAATAAACAAAATTTCTAAAAAAATTTGCGACCGATTATTTTGAAAAAATAAATAAAGCTTCTTCGGTGTTACACAAAAGTGTATGCAAAGTTTTAAGTGGCTTCACCATTCAGAAATCGAGATATTAAATGTTGGAAATTGCAACTTTTGACACACGCTCTTATGAGAAACTAGTGAAAATTGTGATTTTTATAAATAAATGTCTCGACTTCTACATGGTGAAATGTCTTAAAATTGCGCGAGTTATTAGACTCCACTATTCTCTGTGTGTGGTGCAAATTTAAAGGAATTCTATCCATAGACAATTTTGCATACAACGTCCTAGATAGAACAAACAATACAATTTTTTTTCTTTTTGGAGTAAATTTTGATGATGAATTTTTCATGTCGTTGTCAACGATTTTAATTCGCAGATTCGCGGGTCTCGTAAATTGAAAAACATATGAAAAGCGAGTGAGAATAGTCGATGACGTGTTCGGTGGATTTCGAGCTGCCGATGGTAAAATAGTAAAACTTGTAAAAGGAAAAGCAGGGGGATGAAAGATTTTACAAGAGTGCAGTAAAGATGTCGAAATTGCGGACATAGAAAAGTTGGAAATGGTTGAACAGCGAGGGACTGACAAAATATTTGTTTCGACCACAAAGTCGCAAGCGCGGTAAATCTTGGCTTGGTTGAGAAAAAAGAAAAAGGAATAAAAGAAAAAAAAAGAGAGAGAGAGAGAGGGAAAGTGGTTTCTGGAAGTTTCGTCTATTACAGCCGAGAGTCGGAGAGCACATCTTGTTCGTGGTGCGGTAAACCTCGAATTATATGGTCGCATAACGCGCCGGCCATTACCACCGCCACAGAACCGCGGCAAAACTGTCGTTTCGTTGTGGCTTTCAAAAGAGAGATGAAAATAAATCAAAGTCTGCTGAGGTCCAAACGTGGTATTGTGGTTTCGTGAGGGTCAAGAGTATTGTTTTTTCTTCGTTTTTTAGTTTATAACGTGAGTGTAGAGACGGACGAAAAACTAGCGAAAAAAGTAAATGACGAAAGAGAAAATAAAAATGGAGTAAAAAAAAATGGAAGAGTAGGAAGACAAAGGAGAAAACGAAGCTACATTAAAAACACACGAAGCAGAGAAAGAAGAAGAGGAGGAGGAGGAGGAGGAGGAAGAACAAGTCTAATGCAGCAATGCGTCTGACAACATAATCGTCGGGAAAAGTAATATCGCTTGTCGTTTAACGAAGGAAAGAGGAATGAGAAAATAGTGCTCATCCGCTTCTTTCTGCTTGGTCCCTTTTTTCTCTTATTTTATACAGCGGACGTACATACTCGAGAAAGAGAAGAGGACCAGGGTACAATGGAGTTAATTAAACATCTCAATAGCAGGCGTCCGCCCAAGGGTGATTAGGCAGGCTGCGTTGAGGCGTGACTGTGCCTGTGGCCATTGTATACACGCGAGCCTCACAGTCTTCGTTTATGTTGAGGATAACGTCTCCGACGTCCCCGCGACAACGACGACGACGACGTAGACGGCGGCCAGGAGTTTGCCCCTGGTACTATCATTCTCCTGGACATGCTGTTGGAAATGAAAAAAGAAAAACGAGAGAAAGGAAACAACAATGCAGGTGACAGCTCGCGCACCCCGCGGCCGCTCGAGTCTCTTCTTTTGTTCCTGACATTTCACCGGCTTTCTTCGCACTGCGATGCCCAAAACAACCCTGCAACTTGCCCGCGCATATATAACCACCACAAGAATTCGTATATCCATATCCTTCTCCTTTTATTTTATCTTCCAATGGACCAGGACATAAATTCTGAAAAACGAACCATCTCCTAAAATTCCCATCACGATTACAGCCAACAATTAGCATAACTAAGCCCGAAAGAACATAATTTCCAAAAACTCGTTGCCATTATGCAAACTAAGAGACATGGCAGAGTTCTTTCAAGTTTTTCAATGAATAGAATTACGAATTACCAGATTGTCGAGAGAATGGAATGGTAATCTTGCACCTGCGTGAGCAGGCCATCCCGTCGATCGACTGTCACCTGCGTCGTCTCGTTCCAATGCCTAGATGCCCCACCCAAACGCACTCGTTGAATTACAATTGGCATTCATGTTCATCTTGCCATCTACATACCCACATTCACCTTTATTTACGTAAGTCCATTAGCTCTTTGTCATTCAATTCTTTAACGTGATCGTATGATACACGTGTTCACATTTCGAAGGAATAACATTTGAAAATCAACAACAAAAGGAGAGCAGGCGCTCGGCTGATCGTGCAAGACTTTAGTGGACATTGTTTCCCACGCTTTGGAGTATCTCTCATCAAAAACTATCTGCATCACCCAAACAGACTCGTCTTTCTGCACATTCATATATCCATGTGCATTCGTACATTATGTACGCATACTCATGGTACAACGAACCTGGTACTGTATGCGTATAGACGTCAGGCCTCGCGCTACCCTTTTCACGCGATCGTTCACGCACCCCTGAATCGTGACGAGAGCTTTCATTCGCGAGCCAACGAGATTAACACGAGTGAATCTTATCGAGGCTCAAAGATCTGCTATACCACTAATGACAGGTCTACGCACAAGTTAAACCGGATGTTGAGGAACAATAAATTCAACCACATGAAAAACTATACACGTAGAAATTTATGGACATTTTTCATGCTGTAGAAAAATCCGGTGGTTGGAGAGAATCTGATGAGAGAGAGAAAGGTTCCTTTTTCGTGCCATTGTCATGCAATACGCCATTGAAAAACCTGATGGGCATCGTCATGCTTCCCTTACAAATTCTAACAGGCAGCAATCGTGTTTCTGCTTTGCAGCAATCGTTCGCCATTCGATGCAAAATGGGCACAGTAATGGTCATTCGGGGTCCTCCCATTTCTGACCAACCGGCAGTTTTTTGGGGCTGATCAATTGACGTTGGAATTGTAAGAGGGTTTATGCTTTTTAGAAAAATGATTAATTGATGAAAAATGTTTTTTTGAAATAATAAACAAATTGCATAACCTTGATGACCAACAAGACCAGTCGAAGTGACATCATGCTAGAGCCACTGGCATGCAAGACACGAAATACAAAAGAGTGAGGAGACAAAAGTTTGTGCTAAATTATATGGCTTCGCGGTCTGTGGAAAAAAAGGTGAGGCGAGGAGAAAAGGTCGACGATAAGAATCGCACGTCTCGTTGACTCTGGCAAACGACATCCGTTGACTACGACGCTGTAGATGCCTCGAGCTGTAGTGCCTTCTCTCTTCCTTCTCTCCTGCTCTCTACTTCGTATAGGAAAAGTGTAAATAGACATGTATGGGATATAGATGTGCATGAATGTATTTGTGCCTCGGTATGCTATAAGCGGAGTGGCAGTCTCCAAGAAGACAAATGGGAGGTGTCGAGCGTCGACTCGGTCGACGTCCAGCAGCACTTGGTGCTTGGAAAGCTATAATTATAATGCGAAGAAAAGCGACGCCGTCGAGCACTCAGACAGACTATGAGCTCCGTCTGTCTTCCACGTCGTCTCTGCTGTGTACCAAGCATCGTGAATGTTTACTATCCTCTGTCTTTAGTTTCCGTTATACAGTAGATTACAACGATGCCTGTATGCCACTTGAAATACTCTCCAACTGTCATCAGCAACCACCAGCACTCGTTTTTTCCAGCAAAATCGACTACGGGTCAAATTTTACCAAATTAGGGTTGCCAATGACACATCACCATTTGGGTTATTACCGAGCCCGAATATAGGCTCCTCTTCCAAAGGGATGACAGTCATTCAATGGCAAGAATTTGCTGTTATTACAGCCATTCAATTGGAGCAGTCTTCCACAACCTCCTCAACCGTCTTACTGTCGTTTTTACTCACGCTCATTTGCTCTCGTTCGAGGACCATAAAGCAACTTTTCTTACCATCAGAAGTCTCCAATTTCCAGGGGAATGGCAATCTCGAAGAAGCAAGTAAACGAGTATGGATCGAGCTGCGTTCGGATATTTTTCATTTTCTCGTATCGAATCGTACGATCTGTCGAAAGGTACTACGTGACCAGAGTGAATTACAGAACTGTATGAAAACGCCATGGTATACGCACAAATTCAGGTCCATATATAAATCCTACTCTTTAACGACATTGGCATCAATGTTTTGCACTAAATCACGAAATCGCGGTTCGATCTCGTCTTTCAATGATGTTGAGCTTTTATTCAACTCACATAAAGTTGGAGGAGCCATGTCAACTCCGAGGTACATGATGCTCGCAGTTTACGTTAGTGAAGTGTCCACTAAAATCTTGAAATTTCAATAATCCTGATTAGCCCGGAACCGGGAATCATCGAGCTTCCTGCTACTAATAAAATTGAGATCCTTCAGATTTTTGGTCGTTCGTTGAGTTCCAGTTTCTTTGCTCGTCACGAAGAGATTCGATGGAGCTTCTTCTTTGCTTTTCCGCACTGGAAATGAAATTTTATTAAAAATCGTCGATATTTTGTTGAATACGATAAACTGAATATTTTCTGATAATTTCAGAACTTTCGTTATTTTGGCAGTATATTTGGTTTCTAATGGAGTTGTCAGCGAAATTTTCGAGTGCGAACGACAAAAATTTGCTTTCGAAGTGACTTTCTAAAATATTTCTTGCTGCGATGACACAATTTTTGGAATTATTCAAAAAAACGTTCAGTCGAACGTATCGATAGAAATGTCAATCTTTTTCGACAACATTTTGTTTTTTCTATGATTTTGTTTTTTTATTTTGTTATTCAGAGTGATTGCACAAAGGATGAAAAAACACAAGCTCCGGAATGACAACGCTTGGCCCATGGGAAGCTTTTTACATCCGGACTCATTGGCAACGGTCCGTTTATATTTTACGCCCCGAGACAAGTGTAAAGACGAGTTTCTCGGGATTTGAAATGAGGTATTACCCGTTCCTTGCATGCCTCGTCTCTCCTCATCAAAGAACCGGCCAGTGACTATTTTCCAGCACAGTGAGTCCTACTGTCTCACTTAGCAGTTTGTAACTAGCAAGGTGAGGGAACAAATGAAGCAAGCCGAAGGTTTATTCGATGGACAACCTGAGCAATGGTAAACCCGAGAATTCTGTCGATCCAACGGGTCCAAGCACCTGGAATGTTCAAGAGCTTGGCTAACGCAACAAAGTCAGGCTGACGTTGCTATCAAACGTCTGTCGGTGCATGACTGATGTAGGAAACTCTCTGCTAGCTGCCATTTTATTCGAAAATGAAATGATGGACAGCACCAACTGGAAGTTCGCATTGACGTCTCTCTAATCATTGGACCATTTGAGTAATCTCCTAGAACATCCAGTGTAGCAATTTTGCTGAGATTAATGCGCAAGTCTCATCTGGTCCAGCAGGATATATCCAAGCCTGATAATTAATTATCTGGTTGGCTCTTCCGGCAAGTCAACACGCGAGTGTGCACATATACTTGGTAGCTAAAGATACTTGGCTGCCACTTAAATACACGAATCTATCTCTACGTATGGCGGCGTACGAGGAGAAAGGGTCTTGGGCGTGTGGATGTGTGTGTATACGTACGTGTTTTGCTCAGCACGACGAGCTTCGAGTCCTCTTATCGGGCTCACGCCATACGAATCGTTTACCCGTCACGTGAACGAGCAACTCGCTCTCATGAAGCCTGTTCATGAAGCAGCCCTGCTGCACGCCTCTTACTCCATCTCTTTCTTTCGGTCTATCTCTTGCTCGCTCAGTCATCCACTCGCTTAGACCTAATTACGGTCGCGCTAACGGCCCAAGATTATCATGGAATAATAATCCGGTTGCCCGCGGGAACGTATCATTACTGGGATGATAATTCGCAATGTGGCGCGGCCAATTACCGCCTGTACGAGGGCGCCCTCGTACAATCCTGCCACGACGACGACGCGATCATGATTATTATGATGACGGTGATGATAATGACGATGATGATGATGATGATGACTAGCTCGTACAACAACTTCAGCTTTTCCCGGCTTTTTGGCTTGCGATAACACACTCGGTCGCGCCCTCAACGCGCCATCCACGATTAATAATTAAATAGTAATTGGCGTATATAATGTTCCGAGACCAACTAGTTCAATTATTGACATGTGGTTAACATATTAATGTGTAGGTGTGTATGTGTGTGTCCGATAAACTTGCAGAAAATGAGCTGAGCCGTTGCGATCTAGAGATTTCATTAGACCCGTATCACTGATTACGTTGCTGCATGCTCCTCAATCGCCTATAGTGGTCGTTCATTGAATACTTATGAATCGAACGACAGCATTATTCTTCCACGTTCTTTCATCGATACATCAAGTTTTATTTTCGCCGATGAATCGTTGCTTCTGAAGGGTCTCATCGCGTTGATAAATCGAGCCAAGGAACTGCTTGATGGAGCGTCTGCACGAAGATGATTTATCCACTTGTAATTAACAATCTCGAGCTTTTGAAGCGTTATCTCTTCTGCGTTTACTCAATCTATCTTCCACAAGCGATGAGGTATCTGTTCAGTGTCGACGTATTCCAAAGTGTCAAACTATCCTTGCTCTAGGAAGCACTCTGAGCACCACAACAAAGTTGATAATGTTGTTGGGAGCGCGTGTGTTGTCTCATCCAGCGACTCGCTCTAGTCCTTCGGGACCGATTATATTTTGTCTTCTTGATGTCGTTGGATATAAAGCTAGCGGAGTGGCTCTTCACGGGATACGGATCGAGCATAAACACACATACACGTGGAAAAGCGCGTGTGGCACACATAGTCGAGCGGTAACATCAACAGCCGGACAGTTTCAAGTGGCTGGCAAACAAGCCGGAGCTTTACCGATACGTTGACAGTGACGATGACACTGACGTCGTGCCTGTTCAAACTCTCTTAGTCCTCTCTGCCCCTCTCTCATGGCCTTTCCTCATCTCCCGGTCTGTTTAGGGACTTCTGGCACATGGCCGACGATGCCATCCGTGCGAAGAGCCAGGATAAGCCCGGTGACACGGAATGTCCGAGCTCAACGGGAAGTGCATCGGATCGACGGTCTGGCTTCGCTCCATACCAACACACTTTCCAAAATAAGTTGTACACGAATATATAGCGCAGCTTGGGAACATTGTCATTGCGGATAAATACTGCGAGCTATCTCTCTCGCACGTCCGACGCCCCCGACATTCAGCTGAAAGAACAATATCGTCAAATTTTTCTCAGTCTCCCCTAAAATAGTCATTTCCTCGCTGGGAAAGAAATTTTGTTAAATATCGTTGACATTTTGTTGAATACGGTAAAGTATATTATCATTTTTTTCGTTTTCGTTCGTTTCGTTTCGTTTCTAACGAAATTGTCAGCGAAATTTTCGAGTGGAACGACTAAAATTTTCTTTCGAAGAGACTTTCTTAAATAATTTTCACTGCAATGGCACGATTTTTGGGATTATTAAAAAAAAACGTTTAGTCGAACGTATTGAACGAAATTTCCCTCTTTTTCAACAAATTTATTGAAATTATTAAAAAAAAAAAACGTTTAGTCGAACGTATCGAACAAAATGTCCATCTTTTTCAACGAAATTGAGTTTTCAGACTCTTTTCCCCAGACGAGCGAGAAGACGTCGACAATATCTTGTATCCATTGAGTGTCTTTTGCCCGGTGCGTTAAATTTCCATGACAACAACAAAAAAAACTGAGTAATTAAAAGAGTACCAAACTCGTTAAAGTTTCTTACTCACCCAGTGTCCCTGTTCCAGGTGTCGTCACACTCGTTCTACTCCACGCGGAGTTTCCATCAACAAAGTTCCCTCGGCCAACGAAACGTCGGGGCAAACATTGCCCGAGAATTTTTCATTTTAAGGGAACAGGTAAACGCGTTCCAGAATGAAGATTCCATGATATTATAACCACTACCGGCAACAAACTGTGTTCACGTCGCTTAGCACTGCTCAATGTAGCCTGCCGCTACTATAGGAAACATGTTTTATGACACTGTATCCGAAAGAGAGCCCAGGGCTTATATTGCCCGATATAAAACTTTATACACCTGGAATGTAAAACCGTAAAAGACGCGTCAACGCAAATCTCACGGTTTTATTGCAGCAGGTATGCTTTCATACATGTGTATGTATTGGTGGGTTTACATGTGTGCAGATCCAGTATATATATAAAGAAGGGAAGGTTCCATTGGGTCAAGGGATCTCTGTTTTGATGTGTACAATGGAGGCTGTTGTTCGTACAACCTAATGTTCTCCTCTTTTTTTTCCTTCGCATATCCATCGTTATCGCGGATCTTTCATGGTGCCGCAAAAAGCGTCAAACGCTCTTGGATTCTCCGTCATCCGTCGAGATGCGGTTTTTACGTTTCGATGCTTCCGTCCGAACGAGACTACTCCGAGTGAGTCTAGAGTGTAATGACGTCCTGTATATACATATATATACATAAATGGGATGCTGCCTTTGAGAATCCGGGCCGCTGGATCGCGCGCTCTCCTTCTTAACCGTTCGCGATCGGATGAGCGACGTTCGTCGCGTCGAGTTCAGACGGGCGAGTGACGAGATGTCAGGACAACCTCCAACGAGCCGAACAGACGCGACGTCGTCTCGGATTACGTCCCGCCAACTCTTACCAAATTCTCCATCTCTCTCGACTCTACATGCTTCTTCTTCTTCTTCTTCTTCACCACACAACCAAGCCATGACTCCTATAAGATGAATCTCGCCTCCCACAGTCATGGCATATTACCAAGGACCCTTATAACACTGTCCATCCTCGAATCCTCTCTGTCATCAAACTCGTCGTTCACAGCTGCAGGGGGTAATCTCGTTGACATCGAGCCAGTAAAATCTCGGTTACCGAAGGCAATTTTCTACCGGCTAAATTTATGAATTTTTCTTTTACTCCGAACAGTGACTTTTCATTATGGAAATAAATAATTTTTAACTCTTTTAATTGCTGCAGTAAAAGCGAATGATTGATTTATGGCTTTAATTATTTCCTACCCCACAATTGCCTCGAGTCAAAACTTCGACAAACACGATCCAACCATTTTTTGATTTATTTTCAACAGTTCCTTTCGCAGTATCGTCCTCGAGGTTCCATCCAAAATGGCGGAGACCCAGAGGAACCCATTACGACACTGCCTCCAGCATCTTATCATCTAACCAACCCTTAAAACGTATCATCTAACGTCCACTCTTAATAACACGGATTTAGGACCAGAAAAAAGTCTCGTAAAGCCTTCTCCGGGTCTGCGAGCATTGTCATTACTCGACCCGCTCGTTTCATGCTTTATTATTAACGTGGTTATGGCAACAGCGTTTCTGCAGTAACAGAGGAACCGCAGCACGAGGCTTTCCACCCCGAATCATCGAATCAACGAATAAAAACATTTCCGCCATTTTTTTGAATCACCTTTGATTCCTCTCGTTAAATCGAGCTCAAAAATTGTTATAAATTTTCACAAATTTTTCAAAAACAAACGAAAAATTGTCATTGTGTCCAGAAATCGTTTCGTTAAACTTTTACCCAATAAAATGACTGTTCGATGCACGAAACTAATATCTCGTCGTGTTCCCGCAGCAGGAGTGACAGTTTTTGTTAATTTGACGTTGATCGTCTTCTATATACGCAACCTGCCTGTATTTATATTTATATTCATCCACAATGCTGGCTCTCAAAGTGCCAGGCTGTTTCGAGTGTAACAATAATGGCGCCACGATAATTTTGTTAAGGACAGGGTCTGTCGGCCGAGCACGCGAATTAGACACGGAGGATGAATAGAGAGAGGAAACGACAACGTGTATTATTTTCTCGGCTGTCTATCCCTCGCTGTGTGTATAAAATATTAGAGAGGCGTTGCTCTATATACACTTGTACGAAAGGTTTTCAACGCAGTGCATAGCAAAAGTGTGTGTGTGTGTGTGCTGTTAGGGCCCTTGAGAATTTTGGAGAGTATTCCCGAGAAGCGAAGAAGCAGTAAGCTGACAGGCGCCAGTTAAGTAGAGGGCCCGAAAGCGCCGCGGTCCTTCGAAAATGAATTTCGTAATTAGGCGACTGTTAATATCCGATTCCCTTTTGCGGTAATAATTGGCTTTGAAGAGCGATTACGAAAGACACGGAACGGCGAACGAAGCTACTATTAGGACATCCGGGCATAAAATGTGTCAGTCTCTCTCCTCGAGTTAGGCTGATGGTGCTCGTTGATTCAGACCGGTCAGAAAATTATACAGGACTTGAAGGGATCGTGCAGGTTTTTTGCTCCTGACGATGCAGCGCTAAAAGGGAATCGATCGATTGTAAAAATAAATAAAAAATTACGAAAAATCGAACTCTGTGTCATTTCGCAGTTACACAGCATCCGTTTTACTCTCGATATACCGCGAGCAATCTCGCCGCACTGAGATCGTATCAGTAAAGGAGTTTGAAAGCCAGACGTTTTAGGCGAAAGTTGTCGCAGTGAGTTCACGTTTTGTAAACGCGGTTGGGTTCCTCCAGCTTCGGGACAGAGTCGGCAACGGATAAGACTTGTTTGCAGCTACAGAAAGACATATTTTTCGTTTTCGAGAAAATCTGTACGCGGATCTGGCCAGGACGCATAAAAATGCAAGTCGTGCGCTCATGGGCTTTCGCTCTCTTTCCCTGGCTCACCATCTCGTTGCCGAGCTGGGCTATATGAACGCTACCAAACTCCCTTCTCGATTTTTTCCTCTTTTTCTCTCTTCTCTCTCTCTCTCTCTTCTCCCGTGTGTCTCTGTGTGTTTCTACGGTTACACCACACCCTTACAAACGCGACGTGGGTGTTTTATGGTCGACAGCTTTGCGTGTTTCGTGGTAGGCATTATTTTTCCTCCTAAACTCCGTTATACCTGGAACAATGGAGAGATTAAAACGTAAAATATGATCCCGGGGGGTATATACGGGGTTCGGCTCGCGGCTCCTCTCACTCCCATAGCCAGTTTCGCGAACATACGAGGCTCTTTCCGTCTCTCACTTTGACTCTCTTTTCCTCTTTTTTTTTTGTTTTTAGTTTTAGTTGCAGTTTTATTTATTTATTTATTTATTCTTTGTCCAAACTCGCACGTCGGTCTACGGTAAATTTGGCAGTACCTGCGCCTTGTTTTTGGCTGCCGGTCATTTTTTCCATCCCCTCCTTTGCATTTCTCTATTTTTTTATTCGCGAATGTGCAACCGACGAGAAAAAACGACCAGCGCATCTCCACGTTTGAAAAGAGAGGCGCAAGTCCATCTCTCTCTCTCTCTCTCTCCCTCTCCCGATGTGAATTTGATTTGAACGAGCAACGTGGCGGCCCCCGTTCAACATGGAAAATTGATAATAAATCATAACAAAACATTGAAATTTAATTGAAGGCCTGCCGGTGTCTCGCAGCTCCAACGCTCCGAGCGTTTTTGTTCAATAAATATTTAAAAATCGGGACTTTCCATATTTCGTAATTTTACGTCAAGTTTATCTTGTGCCCGGCAAAACTTGACGCATTTTGGAATCAGTAGAAAATTCAAAAAACCATGAAAATCCTTTTATCAATTATTTCAGTCAAAATTAAGAAAAACGTCCGTCGAATCGAAATGAATTTTTCGGATTTTCGTAAAAATTGAAAATAAAAAAAAAAATGCTACAACAAAAAAATTAACAACGGGCATTTTGCACAGCAGAACGTGAGTCGTTGACGAAAAGGAGTTTCGTGCGAAACACGTCAACCAGCTGTCTCTATAATTCTGATGATAAATGCATCGTTGAGAACTAATAGTCGTGATAATTATAATAACAACGTGAATATATATCGAAGAGTCGTGAAGGAAAGAGGTTTGCGAGTATCATGAGCATAAACGCCGAGTCGTTGCTCGTGCATGATGACATGTATGGAGGTAGACATACGATTCGGTATTGGATATAATGCACGGTATAGATAATACAAGGTGTCCTTGAAGGGATGAGAATTAAAAGAGAGCTTGCGAAAAGTATTTGCAAGTTTTCCGATGCGATGCTGTGCAGCTCGTCACACTGAAAACAAAATTTCCTTGAAAAACGATCGATATTTTGTTCGATACGTTCGACTAAGCGTTTTTTTCGAATGATCCAAAAAATAGTGTCATTGCAGCAAGAAATATTTTAGAAAGTCTCTTCGGAATCAAATTTTAGTCGTTCCACTCGCAAATTTCGCTGACAATTTCGTTAGAAACCAAAAATACTGCCAAAATAATGAAAATTGTGAAATTATCAAAAAATATTTAGTTTACCGTATTCAACAAAGTATCAACCATTTTTCACTGAATTTCATTTCCCGTGGCTCATGAGACTCCAGCCTCCAAAATCATCAGCGCCCAATCATCCGATGAAAAAAAATCGATAATCTTTTTTACTCAGATCTCTACTGCATCGTACTCGTCGCCATTTTCCTCACAATTCCTTGGACACCCGTTACATGCTGGAAGTACACGCCGCTTGGCAAGGACCTGGGCCTCCGCCTCATGTTTAAATCAGCGATAACGAGAAGCCTCGGTGACATATGTCACTGTCGCTGTCAGCCAGCTACACAATCAATACAGCATTTACCTATACATACATACACTATGTATCTCGAAGCCTTCGCTCTTGTCCGCTTTTCAGCCTTCACTCGTGCGTACAGAACGTACAAGCGATTCTCTCTTAGCCCCTCTCGCATACCCCCGCGCCCGAGACACAGATAATGTATTCGATACGTGACTTCGTATTCGACAAATACAAAAGCGCGTCCGGTTTAACCCGCGGCAAAGATCTGTCGATCTTGAAGCCATCCACATATACCAGCTCGATGCATAGATAAATGTCTCAACGTCATTTTTTTTCTCTCGCGAATGAAAAGATGAAAATTTTTGTTTTTTACATTTTCAAAATAAGACTGCCACTTAAGGTTAAATCCTCAGTCGTGACGATACTCTTTTCGTTCGATTTTTGCAATATGCACGAGCTGCTCGAATTGCTTGTTAATTTAATGAGGAAAATAATTTTTAACGAAGCGACAAATCGGCCATAAAAATATTTTTCTTTAGACATTCCCCGAGAAACCTAGACAGTGTCCCTCCGAATCGTTTTACCAGAAAATAAATGAATGCCTGTCACTCTCTGCACAGTACCTTTCGTTCAAATTTCCCTGGAAGTCGTGAATGGCTGTTGTCTCTGGAAGAAAGTCTCTAACTTCAGGTTTCAGAGGTTGGGGGCTAATTAATCGTCGTTCGTCGATCGATGAGACATCAACGAAGGCCACAGACAATTATAAATAATTAAATTAATCAGCCGATCATTATTGAGCGCTAGAAATAAAATAATTTCATAGAATTGTCATTTCGCTCACAAAATCGACACGTTTCTTAGCCCTTCGAGCATATGCACCCTAAATTATCGCGACAATATAAAAAACGAGAATGGTATGAAAGAAATATGAAAAGCTCGTGGAAACCGATCAATTTTTATCGGTCCAGACGAATGTTGGAGCGTGGACACATGAAACATGGTATGCCCATATTTATTCGAAAAAAGTATCATCTCGAGAGCTGGAAAGTTGGAAAGATAGAGAAAGAGATAAAAATTGGAGAGGGAAAAATGAAAAATTATTGTGCACGGACGAGTGGTCGTAAAATGGCCATGTCAGAGAGTCTCCGTCAAGGAATATATTGCTCGGTATATGTGCCGGCGATATACATGCTATTTCGTATTATAGAGAAAGGAGCACGCGGTAAAGGGGGTAGGTATAGCTATGGGGTAGTGAAATACATCCCCATACAGCTCATACGTCAGAACGAGGCCGAATGCGCCATTTTGAGCAAACTTTTCCATCTCTCTTTATACTCCATCCTTTTTTCTTTCTTTTCCTCTTTCTCTCTCTCTCTCTCTGCGCTCACGTTGTATAGGAAGAGGAACACGGAAAAGGAGACCGGTATGATTTATCACCCGCCGCAAATTCTGTTTCTCTCAGCCGCGTGCACACGCTAACCGCGTTTGCGTTCATCCATCTTTTTCCCTTTCATGCTTCACCGAACGGAGCATCCCCTTAGCCCTTTTATGTACAAATATATATCTATACAAGTAAATGCATTATATATATATAGAGAATATTGTCTATATACATATAAATACGTGTCTACTGAATTATACATATATTTCAATCCATATATCTATACATTTGTATATGTACTTGCTCGTGTATATAACTCTCGTTCTTACTCGCCACATACCTTTCTCTCCTACTGCTGTTCCACGCCATCTCTCAAAGTGACTGACTGCCTCCTCTATTATCCGCTTGTCAGCATTTTTACACTTTCATCCCACAGGTCCTGGCGCTACAACCCTCTCTCTTTTTCTATTCGAGCCATTGTCATACCAGATCCCGAATAAAATAGAGAAACCTTTCGATCTCCCTCTCTCTCTCTCTGGTTTATCGACGAATCGCTATTTTTTCAGCACGTCTCTTTCTTTCTCGCTCTCTCTAGCTTTTCGACTGACCGTAACAAATTTCATAAATGTTGCAATTCTCATTGGCACACTCGTTCTCCAACGAGACGTCATGAAGGATGAATTTTACTGCAGCTCGTACATTCGTGTGCAGCGTGATTATTATTGCTCGTATTGCAACGTTCCATGCATTCGGTTATACTCTGTGATACTGATTTTTTGGCTGTACCGTCGCAATAAATATAGATTCTCGTCAAATGAATGAATTCAATGAAAAAAAAATGAAAATAAAAATCCTTCGTTCGTTTCAGTTTTCTAAAAAATTTCAAACATTTATTCGAGAAATCGATGAATCTGTATGTAAGAAAGTTTCTTTTGTATGGTATTTTTTAAATCGGCATCGTATGATCCATGTTTTTACAGCCTCGCGTTTACTCGTATCGTGTCGACTTTATAATACGAGTTTATCGATTTTCCCCTCAATGTTGGAGGGTCAAAGAAAACTACGAGAAAGAGAAAGGGAGAGGAAGAGCGAAAGCGTGTACGAGATGGTTGGTTCTAATGTAGTACCTAGCAATTTCGTGTAATATAAATCGCATAGCGTGTTGAAGAGGCGTTAAGATCTCTGGCAAGGTCAAGAATTAGGGACCTGTCGAGATCGTTAACGTTCCCCCGCGATTAAGCTTTTCGCTCCTTGCCCCGCTCACCCTTGCTCGCGATTCATCCATCCTGGCTCGAATCTCACAACGAGTGAATATTTTACACGTTCGCCTTGACTTTTACGACACACAAGCGGCACCACCGATTTATACCGATTTTTTGTTTCCACGCGAATTGCCAATTTTGTGTAAATACAAAAAACATGAAAAATTAACGATCCTCAGAGGAATAATTTTTTCTTCTATTGACTGAGTATTCCAATTAATTTCGTCAACAATTTGCAAAACAATTCATTTTTCAACGCTTTTTATTTATTTTTTACACTCGCCGATTTTTAAGGAAATCAACAAAAATCGATAATCCAGAATTTTATAAATTCCCGGACATAAAAATTAAAAGAAATCCTTCAAATCCCTGTTTTCATAACTGCCCAAGTGGCCCTGACCTCTAGACCCTAACAGCTGATGAATTTACGACGTTGTTGTCGCAGATGAGTGTGGAAGGAAATCTTAAACAGTATGTAAAGTCTAATCAGTGCCTCATTTGGATTAAGTATTGTGAAACGTGAGATTAGAGCATTTAAGCCCCGACCAATCCGGATTAGGACAGAGTGTGTGCCTTTTTTCTTTAGCCCATAATAGGGACACGCCTCGTTACAGCACGTCGTCTAGAGCCAAAACTCCACATTTAAATTTATTTACATTGAGTGTAATAAAACTGAGAGCACTTTGTTGCTGTTTTTTCAAATGATCGAAATTCGTTTTTTGCCTCTTAATGACACTCCGTGGAGATAATCCTTGACGAGGAGGATTAGTCCTAAACAAACCATCAAGTTTTATACCAGAGCTAAGAAACAAGGTCCAATTTTGAATTTTACGTTGCTTCGTTAAAAATTAGCACGATGAGACATTTCAAGAGTTTGAGAAATTACGAGCATCTCCATTCAAGTGGGTTCTTTATTGACGTGTACTTGAAGGGATGAAAACAACTAAGCCCTCGAAGAAAATATGCACAGTTCACATTCAAATTCTTCGGGTAAATCCCCGCTTGGGCGAATTACAAGAACGGCAGTGTTTTACAACCGTTATTGGCAGTCGACGTAGTCGGTGCAAGTCCAACAAAGAGTCTTCACCATGCACAAAGAGGAATAGCTGGATATAGAACAATTTCCTCATTGACATGGAAAAAGTAACGAAAAATAATTGCTACGTCAAAACATAGAGACAGAAAAATGTTGGAAAGAAAGGCAAATAGCCAGTTTGCTGGGCAAACTTCATCTCTATAAATTGCACTCCCTCATTCTTTATTTTCGACACCTTTTATGCCTCATTTTTCGCTCGTTTATTACGCCCACCAATAACTCTGGGGTTGTCACGATATACTTTACGATATCCATGTTTATACTCCTACCGAGGTTGTTTTTATTGATGCTTTTCTTCCCCTTTGGATGAAATTTTATTTAGGGCTGTTGCGAGTCACTTGGGAACATCAACTGGATCGTTTGACAAATATTTTCCAATTTTTCGCCAACGCACAGTTTTCAAAGTATCAATTGGTCAAAGTTTCACTCGCACGAAACGTCGAGTGCGACGTTGGCAAATAATTCTTTCGTTTTTCCGAATGCTCGTTGCAAAATAAAAATAATTATCGCAAATCTAATTTTACGCCATTTCGCATAAAATGAAGAAACATTTTTTCTGCTACCGATTTTTTTTTTTTTTTTAAACGCACAGAAGCTGAAAAGATTTTTTAAAATGGCACGGCGGTCCTTTTGTGGCCGTCCGGATTGTTCAGCACTCGTAATATATATGTATATGCTTTACTAGAGTCCCGAAGGCGAAACCATTCTGCCGAAAATGTTGGCGAAGGATGCGGCAAACTTCAAAGAGCGCCATATTAGCCGTGAGCCCATCCGTCAGCGTCAGAGAGAAAACGTCGGCGTAAGATAGTTAGTGAGAACAGCCCTCGCGAAAACAACCCTGCTGGGCACACCCGGCAACGCCACGTCATTCTTCCGACCTGCTCCTCCTCTTTCCGCTGAATTTTTCAACCATTTTTAACCATTTGTGTATTTAACACATTTGTACACAGACAGTGATCCGAATTCCGACTCGTTCCATTTGAAAAACGAGATTTCTAGTGAAAAGTTTTTTTCATCTCAAATTTTTTTCTCGAAGCGGAAATTATTTCGAGAAAATTGACAATTTCGAATTATTCAACGCTCTATAATGCACGGAAGCACATTTTATCGAAGACAATTTCTATTCACGATCTCGCAGTGCGGGCATATAATATCCCGCGCACGAACAGCTAACGACCACGATGAGGAAGAGAAAGACAGAAACGGTAACGAGTTTCAGTCTAAATTACGTTTGCACGCGGTTGGGTATAACGCGAGTCAGGGCATACCTTTGCATTTCTCAGTTACTGTTCAGTCGTGGGGACGACATTCCCCACGTGCGGCCAACGGAGCCGCGGCGTTCCATCGCTAATTATTGTTGGCTGCAAGTATGCGACCAACACTCATCTTCTACAGCACTCGTGTATAAATACAAATATATACGAAATTCCGTAGAAAACGACTAATTTCTCACGACAATTGTTTTTCCAATAGTTGATAATTTTTTAAATATTTTTCAACATGAAAAAAAATACGTTAAAATACTTGAAGATTTTTCCAATTCAACGGACACGAAAAAAATTGCAAAATGTTGAAAAATTAACAATTTCTCGACGATTTGAAAATTTTTACCGCAGGAGTACGAGAATTCATAATTTTTTGAATATTTTTCGAGATCCAAAAAATACAAAAAAAATACTTGGAGATTTTTCCAATTCCACGGAGACGAAAAAAATTGCAAAATGTTAAAAAATGAACAAGTTCTCACCGATTCGAGAATTTTCACCACAGGAGTTGGAGCTTCCTCACTTCCTCCTTTCCTCGTCTGCATATTTTCTTCATGTTGATTTCTCGCCCGAGACACGGAGTAATAAACGATTTAAAAGACTCTTTGATAGGTACGTAAGTCGAAGTCAATGTCGAAAGGGGGAAAAATGTCGAAGAGTCCGAGGAACGACTATGAGAATCCGTTAAGGATCCAATCGAATTTCCTACGGCGTCGAGACAAGTACCAGAGCTGGAGATAATTAGCTCGGAGCTGAGAAACACGCTAACGAAGCTGGAGAAACTAATATGGCGATCGTTTTTCTTGATGGCATCGAGTTTAATAGATTGTGGAATTAGTTTTTACGGTGTCATCAATTTACTTGACAAGCAGACTTGACACGAATGCAAAGAGGGAAAAAAGCATAGGAAGGAAAAAAATGAAATTAGGTAACACGAGGAAAAGGAGGAAAGTGAAGACATCGAAAAATTGAATCGTGTTTTCAACTTGTATAAATCGTGATGAAATCCAATGGGCGATAAATTCAACGATTTCGGCGAGGTCCACTCGTAAAATGGCAGGCTAGAGTGTTATAATAGTGGGAATTTGACTATATAGTCATGTGTAAAGACGTAGGGGCGCGGTGAAGAGAAGGGAGAGGTCGTAGGGGCCCCCGGAACTGTGGGGTGATAATTAAAACGCTTTCACGAAATTGTAGGCAAACAGCGGCTAAGTGGCTGTCATTCGTGACTCGTGGTGGAAGTCGGTAAGTCGTACGTCGAGCAATCAATCAACCGGGTGGTTCTCCCTTCTCCGGTGTGTAGTTTCCCCTCATGCTCAACATTCATCTCGGTCTTGTTCTTTTTCTCTCGGTCTTACTCTCTCGCTCTGGCTGGCTTTCGACGCCGTAGTCGAGACCCATTACAATTCTATTTTGAAAGCTGCTTATTAAGCCTGCTGTGTGAGGAGAGAGAGACAGGTTTCACGGTATGAAATATCGGGTTGCTGGGATCGCTCGGTCGTGGCTTTCGTTCGTGTATAACTCTGTCCCTTTCTTCATCAGCCTTTTTCTCCGTCTCTTTCTCACTCCCGCGGTCTGCCTTATACAGCGGAGAGTTCCATCGCGCCCCCTGCTTGGAAGAACGGAGGGAAAAGGGCGCAGGAAGGGACTGGGCGATCAAGAGAGAGCGAGAGAGAGAGACGGCAGGGGGCGATGGGGCACAAGAGAAGGGGAAAGACAGTTCCGCATCGCGCCCCGGGTGCGGAGGAGTGGGCGAGAGACAGTGGAAGCTGGGTTGTAAAAGCGGTGAAATATCAAAGTCGGGATGGGAGCTGTCATCGTCGGACCAACATCATGGGTGGCGTGTTGAATTAGAATGCCGACCGAGTCTCTCCCCCACTCTCCGTTCCTCCATCTCTCTCCGCCTCTGCTTCTCTCCTCCCCTCTCCGTGTATTATAAACCAGCACGGACACGAGCATAGAGAACCCCGCCACATCGTCAACCTCACCACAGTGCGAGAGCAATATGCCATGCAACTCGACGTTTTCACCCCACCCGAAGCAACTGAACCAGCAGCCCGCACGTTCAGACACCGTATGCCCGAGAAGTGGGAGATATGAAAGCCGACAGGACTTTCCATCCTTTTCTCTTCCCCTCAACCGTACCAAAAAGTGGGGACAACTAACTCACTAGGCGTCGCTGCATTCGGCGTTGTTCCTTCGTCGCGTTCAGTCATCGAAGCTGCTCCAACTCTAACGTAGACCACTATTTCCCTGGATCTCGTACCGTTCGCATCGTCGCTCTAGTAGTCGTCAAGAACAAGTGTGTGCGTTTGACGAACCGTCGTATCAGGATATTCAAACAACAACTACGACGTCGTATTCAGTGTGAAAAACTCAACCTGCTGTCAAAGCTCTTCTGCAGCTTTGCTACGAAAGGATATTAACGTAAATAGAAAGAAAAAAAAACTGGAAGGAATTGATCAGAAGTTTACATACAAGTGTGATTGTGCCGTGCTTCAATATTTTTCTTCATGCAGTGTTAATCTTTTGTGCACCTGTTTACAAGGGGATAACATTTATACAAAGTGATTGAAACAAATGGTTGTGCTTGAGGAAGGCGGTATGCTGACCACCGGACACAATCAGTACTTACAGCCGGATTATCTTTCTCCGCTTCCAACCACGGTTAGTAAATGTTACCAAAAGTATTTAAAACAAAATGTTTTCATTAATAAAATCGTAGAGTTCATTCAGCGAAACGTACTAACAACCTGCAGCACGTTTGCTTCGAAATTTGAAGTTCATTTTAGGTCCACTGTTGAATTTTAAAATGATTTTCCGTTTTTTAATAAAAAATTAATGGTTTTTCGCTGTTTATCGAAAATTAACCTTCGACCATAGTCTTATAAGTTCTTGACTTGATTTTTTGTTGAATTTCGTTACAGTTGGATGCGAAGAAGAGTCCACTGGCAATGTTGGTACAAACCTGCAGTCAAATAGGCGCGGATCCACCAACTAAACCATTGATATCTCCTCTGGAGAAATCCTCGAAAGGAATGTCCGGGGCGAACGCGCGATCACCACCAGCAACAAAAATGGAACGTACACGATCGAGTCCGTCGGAACCGAAACCGTTGGGTTTCAAGCCGTACGAGATGAACGTGTTGTCAAAAAAGTCGTCGGGTTCGGACGACGGTAGACCAACATCGAAAGCAAGTGTTCACAGTGTGAGTGGCCAAGAGTGTGCAAGTGCAACGACACCGAGTGACAATAACAACGTAGATAAAAAATCAAGTGGGAGTCGTACGCCAATGGGTAGAAAATCGGCATCGCCGTCGTCGAATCAAGGGATTAACACAACGACACCAGCAGCAGGATCGGCTGGTAACAGTCCGTCGGGTGACCGAAAAACTCCGGGCTCGTCGCACGAGCGTGAAAAGTCCAACGACTCGCCGCGCAACAACAACGGTGCGAGTCCGATAATCCGTTCTGGAATGGAGATTCTAACGGGCGGTGGACATCCCAAAGATTTGGGTGGATATAAGCACAGCGCAGGATTGGGAGGTTTTGGCGGTGCGAATCCGCTGTGCTGCCCTCCAGGACTAGCCGAGAATCCAGCATTCAGGCCACCGTTCGCAGGAGCATCGCCGTTCTCGCATCATCATGCAGCAGCAGCAGCGGCTCTCTTGGGTTATCCGACGGCGGCGCCAGGTGGTGGAAGTCCTTATTTGAGTTATGCTCGCGTCAAGACCCCAGCGGGTGGTGAAGCTCTCGTACCAGTTTGCAAGGACCCTTATTGCACCGGTTGTCAATACAGCATGCATAACGCTCAAATGATGATGGGAGCGGGTTCCTGTCCAAGTGGATGCACGCAGTGTGACCATCAGAAGTACGGATTAGCGATGGCCCTTTCGTCGTTGGGTCCGATGCCTCCACCATCGCTGTCTTACCCGTCGTCGCTCAATCCTGCCGCCGGTGGACGTCCTTACGTTTGCAACTGGATCGCGGGTGAAACTTACTGCGGCAAGCGTTTCAACACCTCCGAAGAGCTCCTCCAACATCTTCGAAGCCATACGAGCCTGGCGAGTGGCGGAGGCAGTGCAGCCGATCATGCAACGACCGCGGCGCTCCTGGGAACGCAACATCCTCTGCTCTCGCCGTCGGCAGCTCTGCATCGCGCTGCCGCGGGTGCATCCTATCCAGCGCCTTCTCTCAGTCCATTGAGCGCGAGGTATCATCCTTATGCCAAACCACCGACGGGTCCCTTACCCGCATCACTCGCAGCATCACCTTACAGTGCGTTTAACGCACTTGGACCTTATTACTCGCCCTACGCAATTTACGGACAACGCATTGGTGCCGCGGTACATCCTTAAAAAGATAATCGCTCAAAAAACCAACAAAAACACTCTACATTGTTATTTTAATAGTGGATCTTCATCGAGGCATAACTAGATGACTAAATCAACAAACTCTCTCATTTGTGTCTCGTTGGGACCACTTTTCATCGTGTAAATAAATGCGCGTCGGCGGTGCTAACGTAAGACTCTATTTAAAAGAATTTATATTACATATTAACATTATAGATATATATATATATATATAAAATCTAAATTAAATATTGCGATTGGAGTTTATGATGTATTTCTTGAATGAGACAGACAACGTGTCGCGCCCAGCAACAACGCGAACCGACGCTTTTTCGCGGTAGAAAATACCCAAGGAGTACACCCGAGGCTGGTGACACACAGACACATACACCAACAGCCATGCATACACACACGTACACGAAAAATTTATACGCCTATAAAAATCTGATCGATTTACGAGCAGCTATTATTGAACGACTCAAGTTTCACGAATGTCCATTCGATATTAAATTTTATCGGGCGAGCCCGCTCGGGCCCATAAAAAATGCTGTCCTTGCTTTGACAACGAGCGAAAAATATGGCGGCTTGAATCTCGTAACTGATCCGATTGCGACACCGAGTCATTCATGCCAAAGTTAAATACAGTTGAAAATAAAAATTACAACAAAACATCAACAATTAAATGCGCGAAACTTGATTGAAAATAAAAAATAAAAAAATACCAACAAACAATGAAAAATTGTAAATGAAAGGATTTGAAATGAATTATTTGGACCAGCCACAAGCGGCAATTGCGATCCATATTGTCCATGATACAACTGTGATATTATATTATTCTTTGGAGAAGACCTGAGAAGCGAATTGTCAATTAAAGGATTCGCTCGGTCCTTGCGTAAATAAATCGTGTGTCATTACACACGTCGTTTCGTTCTCTATCGCTGATTTTCGCAATCGCAAATACGCGTCGTTTTTTTTTTAGTTTTTATTTCATTTTCCTTTTCGTTCTCGAAATTATTCAAAAAATTGTTTCGTTATTCCGGGATTGATGAAAGAAATTGAAATTCGGATGTTACGATGAGGGAGTTGAGAGAGATCAAAGATATCGATCAACGCTGTCGGGTAATATTTTACCGGTGCACTTTTATTATGTGCATACATTTAATAATATATAAACCGATACACACACGTCTCATCAACATCTGTAAATACAAGTTGTACATATAAATCGTTGAGTTTCCATACCGCTTTAATAAACACGTTTGCAGAATTATATACACGCCGTTCTATATTTTTTTTCCTTCCCTCGTTTTCCTTTTTTTCGCCCAGCATCCACGTTTATTTAGAGGGCCATCTTTTTTATCCAGGATAAAAGCGTTACTTATCGTCATTATATCCTGTTGATCGGATCCTTCCGGCTGTAACGGAGACTTGGCGAGCAACTGTGGAACATGGTCGTCTGCGAGGGTTTTCCTGATGCTCGTCGAGCAACCCCTCGCGGTCCAACTTTCATAACTCGTGTCTTTATCTTCTCGTATCCTTTTCACTATTCTCTCTCGGAAAGAGTCTCGGACTGTTGGTTTCTTTCTCGTTCGTAGTGGAAGCTCGTCAGGGAGCAACATGAGAGAAATAAAGCCGCAGTTAAGGTTAACGTGGGCGTTTGCGTGTAATGGAATGGTTGTCTCTCGCGTGAGGAACACATAAAAGAGAATTCGCGCATACTGAGAGGACAAGTGGAGAGAGCGAAAGAGAAAGAGAGAAAAATAGTATGCTGCCAGGCAAGTTTTTGTCTCGCTTCGTTCTCATTTCCCATCTCGCTTTCCACAGGCTGCCTCGGTCCTCTTCGCACTTCATGAGGCATCCGGGGCTAAACCTTAGCCGCCTTCTTTTGCCGCTGCTCTCATCCCGACTGCTGCTGTGTGTGCGAGAGTCTCAATCCCCGAGGCACATAGAGGAGCAAATTTATTTCTTTCATTACCAGAGCGTAACGGGTCGTGAGTTCTCGGATATCAGCTACGCGAGGCGAGCCGCATAAATCTGCACTCCCCATCTCTTCTTCTCTCCCTTTTCTCGCCCCACACTGAGGACTTTACCAACAGCAGAGCAGAGTCTGGGGTTGCGTCGATTCGATGCAAAAGACGAGCACCGAGAAGCGACCAATGCGAAAGAAAGAAAGACCGGATTATATAAGAAAAAAAAATGGTGAGTATGAAGGAAGAAGAAAAAAATGTAGACTGCGAGGGTGTCGAGAAGTATTCGAAAGAGCGAGAACGTCAGAGTTCCAGAAGACATATACGATGAGGAGACCGCCAGGAGATGAGGAAGAAGGAACGTGGAAGAAAAAAAAAAAGACAAAAAACAGGGAAACATACAGGTCGTCTTGGCCACCCTCTTTCCTCGTCGTTTTTCACTCTCTCCCTCCCTCATTTTCCTCGTATATGCGTCCCTCAGCTGGCTCAGCAAACCAGTGAAATATCCCTGGTGATTTCATATATTTCGAGAATTAATAGCTGCCCATATTTTCCTCGCTCATTCTTCAGATTGGAATTCGTGTTATTTCGGGCCATTAAGCGCGTCGCTAAATCTCAATTAGTAACGTGTCGTTTAACATACATATATCTATATATATTTATCAACGTCTCGCACTTTTCGTATTTCTTTCGTCGTTTTGTCGTCGTTCCAATGTGCCCACGCAAACCACCCATTTATACACGCTTTATATTCATCCACATAAGTTAATGCTTTTTTAGAGATATAGAACCATTTTTTTTCTTTTTAATATATATACAGGACATGCCGTCACCAAGACCCCGAGGAGACTTCTTTGCCGGGGCGTCGTGACTTTCATAACTGAAATTTTCGCTTGTTCCTCTTTCCGGCACTGCACGCTCGTACCAGCCAGTCCCTCCAATGTCCAACCGCCGATCGTTATTCATGTTCCTTCAACATTTGCATACAATGCCGTTGAAAAGAGGAACTACATCAACCTCTCTGCTGTAACCATGTGCGAATATCTATACGTCTACATATATTTGCGCCCATATGTGTACGGATATCGTTTTGCATTTATTCGACGCTATTCTCATCGAAAGCGGCGGTCACTGAGCTCGCACCTTTGTGACGACTACCGCGAACGTGTGTCATCCTCATTTTTATCGTCGCACTTTATTTTTCTTTGCATAAATTTGCGCGACAAAAACAACTAAGCATATCTTACCAAAACGTGCGCGGCCTTAGGACAAAGACCCTGGAATTATAGAAATCTCTTGCTATCGATGCGGACGTTTTGAAAAATTTTGGGCAATTTGGAAAATTTTGAATTTGACATTTCACAATATGTGTATGCCCGTGAGAGGAATAAATAAATGAATTAATGAATAAACAAATAAGTAAATAAATAAATAATTGAATAAATAAATTAATTAATATAAACCAATGGACGAAAGCATTCGATGAATTCGTGATTCTTATTAATCGATAAAACTTGAGGAAGCGTAATTATTTCTTAGGAGGATTCAGGCTAGTTGTGAGTTGTTTCAAAAAATCTTCGTTTGTCGAGAAAATACAGTTCCGTTTCTCTTGACAAATGTTATTTTCAAATCAATTACTTTGACGTTTTAAAAAACGTCAGAATTATATCGAATCATGTTTGAAAATTAGTCGTTCTGGCATCAAGTTTTAGAATTTGCATTTTCAATGATTGTTTTTTGCTCGGGAAGAAGCAGGGAAGAATAATAGTTGAGAAACGATGACGAGGACGGATATGCTCGTAGTAAACGACGCGTCTGGTTGAAGCCTCCTTCAGAATGTCTATCAGACATACATCTTGGCCGTACAGTTTTCGCTAGTCAGCGAGGACAATGTAGCACATCAATAACCGGAGCCCACGGATAAAAGCGACTCATACATCGTGCTCTGACATATCGTTTGTAATAAAACACAAAGGAGAACTGTTCTCTCTCTCTTTCTCTCACTCACTCACGATCATGCCCCTTTTTGCTCTTCAGCTATTCACGCGAGTGTCTGTTCTTGCAATTCTCTTATTTTTCCGTGTACCTCTACATCATTTTCTCTCTTTTTTTCATGTATCTCTTTTCCTCTCCCCTTCTCTCTCCCCGTATTTTCCTCCGTCTCTCTTTTTCACCAACCGGTGTGTTGTCTCCCATCGAGTCATACATCACCCCCTATGAATTCGCTAGACAGCCGAAGAGCAAAACTATAACTCATCTATACCCCTTGGTTATGAATCAGAGAACAAGACCGAAGAGACATCGAAACAGCGGTGCCCAAAAGTTGTACATGTACCAGGGGAGAGGTAGACAAAAGTTTTCGAGATGAAATTTCGAACGTGTACCTAAATCGTTGAATCTCCAAATCAGGAGCTGATATTTCGTTGGATGGAGCAGTGATTCGCACTCCTGTCTATGGCAATTTTTATGACGACAGATTTCGCAAGTTTTATCATAAAATCTGCACGGCCTTGTTGACCAAGATCGATGAAAAAGTCATCGCATCTTCTGCGCAGTTAGCTGTGGAAAAACTCTGGAAGGTCGACATTCAATTGTGAATAATGGAAAAACTTGCACTCGTCAACGAATGAGAATTCGTCATAATTCATCAGCAGCAACATCGATAAGCTCGTCTCGAAAATCTTGTTTGTTCTCCATTGTGCTTTCCGTTTACATCCGGTTCTATGTTCTGGATTAACGGCCCGGAGCCTCTGGTAAACTCTTGTCATGCAAGAATTGGTATGGAACGGAATTACCGGAATGGATGAAGAAAAAGGGGAAGAGAAGGAAGGAAGGAAGGAAGGTGGTTGAATAGTGTGAGGTGAAGGTGAAGGAAGAGGATGAGAATGTCAGGGAAGCGTGCCACGACGGGCCAGATGATGAATTAGCCTGGGTGACCTCCCTTTGCGCAAAATCTCACCTCATACCTTCTAGTCCGTACTCTAGCTCAATGGCGTCTTGCTCCCCCCTCTCTGTCTTGCTTTTGCAAGAAGCATCACGCGACCGAGGCGCGGAGCTCCCGCGTGATGTCGGTCTCGAGATGATGGATCGTGCTACCGTCATGGAGCCATTCATCACCTCGATCTATCAGCCAACCCCCTTCACCTTGCTTCAGAAAGCGAGCATTCGACGTCTATCTACTCTCGCTTCTCGGAGTCAGTGATTAATGTCGATTGCGCCGGCCCTGTTATTCGACCTCACCTCTCTCCTCCTCTCCCTCTCTCTCTCTCTCACTCCTGTTCTCGTCCTCTTTCCATCACTTCTTATTTCCGTCATCCATTCGATCCACTCGCACATTTTTCCTCCAATTTTCCTGCAATAAAGAAAGAGCGAGAATAAGTGCAAGTGGCTTACCTCGATATTGTCCATTTTAATAAGATTGAGCGTGCTCTGGTTGGGGCTGATTTCAAGTTTTTTGTGGATGCATCAACTTCGTTATCGTTGATGTTGATCAAATCTACGTTGACCTATGGTCCAATGAATTCCGGGGATCTTCAGCGAGCGTATATCCCTGAGTTTTTTTTTCCAGTTTTAAATGTAAGTGTGCTTAAAATATTCCAAAACATCTAAACAATCAGATCTAAAAAAATTTCCGGATGTGTGGGTGAGTATGTTCTGGCACTGTAAGATTCAAACGTTTATAACACGAGAACGGTTTGAGCTACAGGGCTCCCGTTTTGGGCAGATGTTAATCCATACAAGTTCTTCATCCTCTGAGAATTTTGTTGGAATTGCTAGAAAAATACCAATTCTACGGCGTTTTGAAATTTTCAAAAAAAGGCTGTCGACGCTCTAAATACCGCAAATTTCAAGATTCATTACTAATTTTTTTTTTTTATAAATAGCGTATCATAATAGGAAAGTTGGTATTGAATTTGGAGAATATCGGTTGAACGGTTCGAATTTTATGAATTTTCGAAGTTTGCGAAAATCTGAGTTTTTTGAAAAATCGCCGAACCGCTCTAATTTCTGTGAATTTTGTAAAATTTTGTGCATAAGTTTGTACTTTCTCTTTATTTTATGATCATTCCACGTTGATAAGGTCGACTATCGTATTCGTGTTTGTTTTGATTTTAAAAAAATTGCAACGAAACGAATTATGTTGGTTAAAAATAAAATCGTCATGTCGTGAAAAGAAATAATAATTGAATAGAATTTGCGATTGCAAGGTGTACACGAGTATAGCGACGATAGAAATCGCATTAATTTTACCATGAGACATGTGGCAATACATTTGTTTGCCTTTTGATGTCGACGTACAGTGGCAATACACGAGTTGTCTCATTTGTAATTATATTAATGTTATTGCAAGCCTGTAACAGTTAGATCCCAAAGTCACACGCTTACCAACTGGTGCTCTGAAGAATTCAAGGCTTTTTTTCTTGTCGGAGTCTCATCAGTTTGTTGGCAGGTTCTCCTCAAGGAAAAGATGGAGAACAACCACACGAGCCACTTGTATTTCTTTCTCCTTCTATTTCTCGTAATTGCGTTAAATTATTGGATCAAGCATAAAGGAAGGAGAGTTATCTCTCAATCTAAAGTCTTCCACTCTCATTCACGATCCTCGTCTCTCTTTCATTCTCCCTTTTTTTTTCTCTCTCTCCCTCATCTCGGTCTTGCTGTGTTTCGAGAGGCACAAAGGAGCCGCCGGAGTAATTGTGATTGGTGTAACGGAGAGCAGAAACATAGCCAGCAAATATTGTCCGTATATGAGACGTTCTTTTCGAAACGGTTCTCGATTTGATTTCTGACTGAAATAAAAAAAAAATTCACATTTTTTTCATCGTTGTATTTGTTCGTCAGAAATTTTTGCACATTCTTTCATATTTTTTCCTTTAGCTCGAACGAATATGATCTAAAGTTACAAAATTAACTTCTTACAGTCGAACTTTTGGAAATTGATTTTGTCAAATTGCGTCCATGGAAAAAAATAGACTTTTTTTTTTTTTTTGAAAATTACATTCTGGTTGATGGAATTTTGGAAAACTCGGAAACAATTTATGATGCTCGATGAAATCAGTTTTAAAGCGTCAAGGGCTCCCTAGACCAATTACAATAATGTAATAAGTCAATTGTGATGAATGGTGATGTGTTTTGAAAAGAATACCTTGTATAAAAGGACTAAGCTGCAGAGATTGTTTGCTGGGCTTGCTGACGTCCGGCCATAGACTCAATGTGTCTCTGTCGAGAGCAGCAGAACGTACAAAGTTCCCTTCTTTCATGGCTGAGCCGCAAGAGGGAAGCTTCGGTTGGCCGTCTATTAATGACAATTAATGTTTTTAGAAGAGTGATCTACGAGGGCAAAAGGACCCACGAAACCTCAGCTCATTTTTTTCTTCGTTTAGCTTAACTCAAACCCTAACTTTACCTTGATACATAGATATCTGTATATACGACTATGTATATAAACACGTATATACTCTGGTACTCTTTGCTGTCTAGCAGTTTGATCGATGTTGCAAAAAATCCCGGAACCCTCTTGACTCGTTAAGCCCAAACTTGTTCTTCCAATGCTTGTACCTTCACTGTTGGAATATGAATTATTTTCCCGTTGAAAAATTACTTTTCTTGGCTTAACTTGCTGCGAAACTCTACCTATTATTCTCCAGATTGCGTGACTTTTTTTCTTTCAAATCTGTGCTAATTAACTGACAATCAAAACGAGATCGTGACGATTTTTATTTAAAATTCTTTTTCATAAAATAGGTTATGTTTATTTTTTCTCACTATTCTTCAATCAACGTGAACGTAATGGCTTGACTGTAAAAGTTATTACGTTTCATCATTAGATCACCTGTAATTAGGACAAATTCTTCAACTACTGCTGGAAAATGAAAAATTAGGCAGCGGCCCTTGGGGGTTGTCGTTTAAATCCGAGATTTCCGGTGCGAGTTTAATCTGGTGCAAAATCTAGTCGAACGTTGGAGGTTTTCACAAGCGCCGGGAAGGAGGGGGCTTTTCAGAGTTTCGGATTGTCGCGTTGAAGGGACGACGTCGTCATCGTAATTTCCAAGTTAAATGCTCGCGACAAAAGCCCTTTAACTTGCTTCCGGGGGTAGGTAACGAGATGCTTCGTGTCGAGGAACTCGAGGACGTTCTCTTGTACGGATGGGACATTGATGAGGAAACTTCGGCTGGTTATGGCCCCTCCGGACTCCTGATAAGGAGCTAAGGACTTTCTAAGTAAGAGAGTAGACAGAAGAGCATTTCTCCTTTCTATCTATATGCGTGTGAATCTTCGCGTCGTACGTAAGGATTTCAGGATGCTGATGGTTCTCCGTTCTCTTCAAATGAGGATGAGGTTAAACCAAAAGAGCTATCTCAAACGCGCGTTATCCCCAACCGGGACAGTTAATAGTATTTTCCATAGAGAACCTCCCAAAGTTCTATATACGTACAGTATTACATGGTCCACTCTATACGAGTGTATAACGTATATATACTCTTTACTTTCTTATCTCTCCGTTCCACGATCTCAATGCCAGGAATCAGGAGAAATCAGGGTACAATCGTCCAGTACTAATGAACCTCTGGAGACGATGTCTCGTCTCTTTCTTTCCACTATTCCCCCTTGCTCTGCCTTCATCCCTAGTATCTCCTCCAGCAGGATTATCTCGTTAGATTTACGGTAATTGCGCGATTTT
Source organism: Hyposoter didymator (assembly GCA_037952995.1). Lineage (NCBI taxonomy): Eukaryota > Metazoa > Arthropoda > Insecta > Hymenoptera > Ichneumonidae > Hyposoter > Hyposoter didymator. The sequence continues at coordinate 4,767,918 of JBAJMU010000005.1, read as the reverse complement.
TGTCAGAAGAATATTTGTATTTTTCTATCGCGTTCCAGAAACATTAAAATTGCAGAACTCTTTACGAGCTTTATGACAATCTTTGTAATTGGGATTTCAAATGGAATTAATTATTTCGTAGGATTTTGCGTGTTGTGGCAATGAGATTTTTGAAACTTAAACAAAATGAATTTATTCAATTGAGGTATTCATTTTTATCGTTTATCAGCAAACTTTCGTTTTGCTGATAAATGATTTTGTTTCTAACACATGAGATATTCCTTGGTAATGATTTTGCAATCGGAATGAAATTCTGTTAAAAATTGTCGAAGTTTTGTTGTATTCGGTAAACTGAATATTTTTTGATCATTTCAAAATTTTCTTTATCTTGGCAGTATATTTGGTTTCTAACGGAATTTTCAGTGAAATTTACGAGTGGAACGACTAAAATTTGCTTCCGAAGAGACTTTCTAAAATATTTCTTGCTGCAATGACACAATTTTTGGAATTATTAAAAAAAACGTTTAGTCGAACGTATCGAACAAAAAATCCATGTTTTTCAACAAGATTTTGTTTTCAGTGCGGAAACGGAGAAGGTTCAACTCGACGGATGCACGATGTAGAATGAATAGTCTTGGTATTTTGGTTATCCGTTTTGTGTGGGTTTTGAAGCGACACGAAGGGCGCGACTCACTTGGCTTGGACAAGTTGCATAACTCAATTTAACGACATAATGAAATAAGTGTCGCAGCAGGCACGAAGAATTGAGAGAAAGAGGTGAGACAGAGAGCGAAATTGAGAAGGGACATTAGTGCGTGACTGGTCGTAGGTTCAATAGACCCTGTTCATTTTCACTGGCACTGACGTGTCGTTATGTATATAAAAGCGATCCTGTTTACGAGGCGAAGAGAAAGGAAGGAAGGCGTATATCAGTCCGTCGAGACAGCTTCACCTTTCTCGTCTTCCTTGGATAAGTTTTACGAATCCAATGGAAATAATTCGCTACCTTGAATTTACGTGACTCGATTGTTTCACGAAAAGGACTTTATTATGATACGACGAGACAATTAACTGCCTGTGACTGACGTTATTTGCCGTCTCTTTGATTACCTCGAGCGAACCGATCGCTCGTTATGTCAGTCCTTCTTTTCCATTTAATATTATGATCGTCCAACGGAGAGGCAAAATATATATTCACCGTATTTTCTCCTCGTGCTAATTCCTTGCGATGAAAAAAAAAAAAAATTGCGTTTTCGCAATAAGTAATTACATAAATTCTTCCATTCGATTAGTTGAGGAAAATTAACGATTTTCGCCTGTCACAAGAGAAATCTTACCATTTTAACGACCACGATTAGGTAACAATTTTCTAAGATGATTCATTATTTTCCAAATGATCTAACCGATTACGTGAATTTGCCAGTTCAATGGATTCGACAAATCAGCAATTTTTACTGGTCTCCGAGCGAATTAACTGATTTTTTCAACCACAATTAATTTTACGATTTTCCACTATGATTACGAAAATCTTCGTTGTTACTGCACACGCACTCACACAAACGCACAGCAGGTTTAATTACTGTGAAGAAAATCGAAGCATAAAGTTCTACAGAGATAAACGTTTCTGTAGTTACGCAAGTAACGAAGTAACAAAACTCTTGAGTCCCACAAAAAAACGTTTTTCCTCGGAAGCGATTTTCAAGTGAAAAATCGTCGAAAGAAAAAAAAGATCGAACAGCGTGCAAGTCCCTTCGCTGTTCGATCTTTTTGAAGCCTCAACAAATATCAGAGTCACTTTCTGGAGTCGAGAAAAAAACGCTGATCGATTTGCTTTAGGGATAACATCATTATTGAACTGCGCGGAGATGAGGAATGGCTTTTATAGTTGTTGTAAAAGAAACAAGGCATTGCGCAGCACATTGGCGAATGAATTTTTTCTTCTCACCATATTTCAAGATCATCAGACTGATGTACGACCATCTGTTGCACGGTCCCAGGATTCTCGATGTCGCGACACACTCATTTCTCTTTTCATCTCACTCCCTTTGTATCATTTCTTGCTCGCACGTTCATATACGCGGAGAGACCGAAGGGGGTTGAGAATCTCGTAAAAATACAACGTACACAGGGTCCCCATTAGCTATATAATGCGACACGAAGCACAGTGAAATAAATTGAGTTATTAACGTGACGGTGTCACAATAAATTATGATGAAGCGGCGGGTAAAAAGGGAACGGTCAGATGTGGTCGCGAAAGGTCGGACGGGCTAACAGCGCTTGATTGCCGGTTGCTCGTTTGTCTCCATGTAGTCTGACAGCGAGACGCTCCTGCGATGTAAAGTCAGCATCAACGGAGTAAGCACTGCCCGCAAGAGTCATGCTCGTTGTCTGAATATCCCATGAAAAAAAAAAAGCAAAGAGAAAAAAATGATACAGAGATGTATAGAAAAGCATGTACGTGTGTACAGTTTATGCCAAAACAACTTGTGCCATTAGATGTCGTAAGATCATGAAATTACGAAATGAATAGTTCCACTCATTGGTTGATGAGACATTGGGCCGAACCTCGAAGGATAACCCGGTATCCTCTAAGCAGTTGGTATTGATAACGTAATATCTCCTTAACGGTGCATCAAAGAAAAAACGTTTGCACAAGACCTTAATGATCCGTGAATCGATTGATTGGTGTTTCAAAAAACAGAAACATCGATTTTTAAATCGTATGATAGTTTCTTCCCAATAAGTTATTCGGCCCGAAATCATTAAAATAGGTGGACGACCTATTTAAAAAGCCATTAATACGCATGTACAATGGAGCAAGTTATTTTCTTTTGCTCGCAGTTGAAAATCCGTTATGTGCAATTAATAAAAAAATAAACATCGTCAATCGTGACAGTCTGCAATGGTGAATAATAGCCATGTCCACGAACGCCCTTTCTCGGCCCTCAGCTGTGACTCCATAGCTTTTCAGCTGTGGAGTCACAAGTCGATTAATTAGTGCTGTCTGCAGATTGAAACAAATGGCAGGAACGTTGGAGGGGCGAATCTTGTTTTGAGTACGAGCGACACAAACACAAGTGCAAGAGGGAACCGAAGGGTACAGCCCTTCTCACGCCATCTTGAATCGTGACAAGTCATTCCGTTTCGTTTTGAATCGAAGGCATCAAACATCAAAGTCTCTTTTGACTTTGGTGCGTGTAGATTCGAGAGCTCTGTGTTGGTGCAATGATTACAAAACGCTTTTGTCCATGTCGTGTGTTTGTACAGACTATGCACTCGGTTTCAATGACTATATTTCATTCTGGTCGAACGATTTATGCTGATTTATGATCGAGCGTTATCGGAGACAAAGATTGAGTAACGAGATGATTTATACAACATAATAATCTGGGCTCTGATGCAGCCAGACAGATCGTGTGACACAGTTCACAATCAGTGGAAAGAGATGCGATGACATCGATTTCCTTGATAAATCAAATGGCCACATTTCATAATTCCTTTCAAATCGAGTCGATTTTTTTCATAAACTTTTTGTTTTTAAGTTGAAAAAGCAAACGATCAGTAAAAAAACGCGGTGATGCGTCACGTTAGCTGCGGAATTGCTTTTGAAGGAAGAGAGTAAAGAAGAGAACGCTAGAAAGTAAGACAGCCAGAATGAAGGATTCTGAACCGTGTGCTGGTCCAGGGACTCGAGAAGGAGTCGGGTCTGACAGATATAAATGATGTCGGTGAACACGCGGGCAATGATTGAAACTCCCGCGGGCAATGCGCCGTCGAAACCACGCATTACATGCACAATTGTGTACAGGGTGTCAGAAATATCGCAGTGCAAAGTTAACGCGATCAAAATTTAGTTTATACGCTTGACCTCAACAATTTTTTAATTTATCAAAAATTAAAAATTAAATTTGGTTGGAAATGATCCATATTTTGTTCGATACGTTCATAACTAAACGTTTTTTTGAATAATCCCAAAAATTGTGTCATCGCAGCAAGAAATATTCTGAAAAGTCTCTTGGGAAGCAAATTTTTGTTGTTACAATCGTAAATTTTGCTGAAAATTCAACAAAATTCAACAAAATTTCGACGCTTTTTAACAAAATTTCATTTCCAGTATTCTTTTTGTCAGGGTGGATTGAAAGGATTCTGGAAATAAAATAAAAACACATCGTACATATGTAAATACATCAAAGTGCAGGCGAATGTCCCAGGAACTCGATCGCGAGGTCTCTCATCTCGTTGATACTCGTCTGTACTATTAATTACCCTTATTGAGCTTCTGTGCACCCGTTTCGGCCGTTCTCGTCCGCGATCGTCTCTCTATCACCGCCAATCAATCTTGGTGAAGCGGCGTTCATTCACCAACATACAGATATACTTTGTAACCGCGCGCGGCTTCGTCAAACGTCCCGCCAGGCAATACGGAGCCGACTGAGCCAATCTTCCAAGGAACAATGGGGCATGACTCGATCTCTTCCATATAACAGTCTATACTCGAGCTTTACACAGACTCCGCTCTGTCTCGATCTTTTTTCGATGAAATAACTCTTCACCTCTTTTTTTTTAACTCCGACCTGTCCTGTCGTCCTTTTTCTCTCTCTCTCTCTCTCTCTCCTCTACTTTTTCCCGCTGGTTCGCCTGATTTTCTCTTTCCTTTTCGCTCAATCTTTACAGTATTTTTTATCCTTCGCTTCATGATTTCTCTCTTTATTCTTCTTCGCTTCATTTTACCGCGTCCAGATTCTCTTTCCGTGTCTAATCATCGCCGGCGATTCACGTCACACTAGAATTCTCCTCTCATTTTGCCACAATTCGTTCCAGGTTCGTCCCGACACCTAGAGCCCATACTCTCAACGCTCATCGACGTTCCTCTGAATCAAAACCTCTCGCGCGATGCTTTTTACTCATTCCGGAAAGCGGACAGACTCGAATCCTTCATCAACGAATCGCGTAATAATTGGATCGAGATCTTACACCGAGGAATCTAATTGCATTTGAATTGCAAAAATTGAACTTGATACACATGCAAATAAGATTCGCGAGGACGTTCAAGTTTTCATCGTTGGAATGCAACGAAATTCTGTTTTTTCTTGAGCAGAGCTCACGATTCTCGCACAATATTTAATCAGGACAATGAAACGATTTTTTTTCAGGTTCCAAAAACAAAATCGACACAAAAATCATCATTTTTTTTTCAAATGAATAAAAAATGAAAAGAAAAGGCACTTTTCGTTGGATCCCAACGCTCCGAACTTCAGTGTCATTCGTGGCTTACAATTCGAAACTGGAAACTTATTTCCATGTAAATAAAACGGTCAAGACACCGAAGCAGCAATGTTAAAGCGATGATGATAGTTTAAAGTGCCGCTGTCAATGATTTAATGAATTATATATGTCTACATAGGTACGTAAATAGGTTATATGTATATTTCAGAGTGGGAAGCTCTCGGTCAACGCGCCATGCATCAGAGATCCCAAGCATTGCACTATACATGCATGTTTGGCATGTCGTTCTCGTAACACGTACGTGTTCATTGCATAATGCTCATCCGTCATCAGACGACGAGAACAGCGTAACGAGACTGTGGAAGAGAGGAATAAAGAGAGAGAGAGAGAGAGATCAGTACAGTGACTCGACATCTGTCGGCTAAGTAATTGCTGCTAAGTTATTTATCGTTCGCGCTAGCCTACAGTGCGTGCGCTCAATGTTCACATTTCAGTAGACAGATATACAGAAGTTTTCAAAAGTTGTTTCCAATGATTACAGGTTCATATGATAAAGGAATTCTCTGGAGGAAAGTTCCTCGACATTCCTCTGCGATATGCAAGCTGCTGAAATATTAAATATAACGCGCTGCGTCGCAGGAAAAAATTCCATTACAGTTTTCTTTGTGGAATTTATCATTGCAACCAACATCCTGGACCATGAGGTCGCCTCTATGTAAATTTCATAGAACACATAACAAGGTTCGATTTCTTGGACAGAGTTGTACGCCGAGAGTTGAATGTCGCCTCTCGCGACTAATTCAAATGGCGATCCCCGTGTGCCCTCGCAATTCTCTCGTTCTCTCCAGCTCTTCTCTTCTCTTTCCCCAAAATCATTTGCATCCGTATTACACACTCGTCACTCCCATCCTCCGTCCTCCCACTTCTGAGGGTGCATGCTCGGACGGCTGGATAGGAGTGATCCACCAAACGCGGAATTTGGAATGTCGCCTAATCCCAAGATTAGTGAATATTCGTCCCGGTGCAGACTGCTGAATGTAATTCAATCTGGCGTAACGCATTTCCTATTCCGTTTTACCGATAAGCTCTATATTTCAACGTGTTTCCCATCACAGTGGATTATGTTCGGAGTTTAACGATCTCTCGTGTCCGCGGTACATCCTCGACGCTTGTTATGAACATGTAGAGTTCTAATGTATTTCGAAAGCTTCGGAGTATACATGAACGATCTCCCTGAAAAGGGAAACTTGACAAACACAAAAATAAACGGTAAATATTTCCAATCGCCACTTTTTCCAAAAATAATGGGAAATTTTTTAGTTTTTTTTTCATAAACTTGTTGCTTTCATGGCATCAAGTGATATTCTATGGGGAGAGGCTAAAATTTCCCATAAATTTCTCATCAAATTATGGTGTTTTCACGTTTTCAAAAATCCTCAAGAAAAACTTTTTATTATACAATCTCCAGGGGGGAAAGAAAAATTCTCATCATTTTTGGGAAAAATGGTGATTGGGAATATTTACCCGAGAAAAAAAAACGACTAGACGGTTCAGGAAATAGATTTCTCTTTTTTTTTCATACTCTTTAGCGATACGAACGATATTTCTCGCAAGTGTAAATATAAAAATTTATTTGTAGACAGACGGAAGATAGATCGACGAAGGTGAAATGCGGTCGAGCGCCGGTAACCAATTAACACACCCGACGACGACAATTAAGGAAAGCTTTTTTCAGCGGCTAGTCGACGTCAGAGAAAAAGCGAGACGACATCGATATATATTGATGAAAACGACACATATAGAAACAGAATGATTATATATATCGAAGAGCTCGACTCGTATGAATATAAACCAATCACGTATTTCTCATCTATCGAGTCTCGCGAATCCGTCGATAAAACGCGCTTGATTATAAACGACGTTAAACTCCAGAGACTTTGGTTCTATAGACATATGCGAAAACGATCATTCTCGAAGTTAATAAAAGTCAGATACGAGTGTCAAGGCTATTCATACCCGATACACGCTTAGTGAATGTAATAGATCGGGGGCTCAGGTCTAAATAGATTCCATGAAGACTCCGCAACCGAGTAATTCATAATTCATTTATTGTTTTTAATGGAAACAAAATTTTGTTGAAGAGGAAAGATATTTTGTCCGATACGATCGACTAAACGTTTTTTTGAATATTCCCGAAAACTGTGTCATTGCAACAAGAAATATTTTAGAAAGTCTCTTCGGAAGCAAATTTTTGTCGTTTCACTCGTAAATTTCGCTGACAATTCCGTTGGAAAGGGAACATACTGCCAAAATAAGGAAAATTTTGAAATTTTCCAAAAATATTTAGTTTGTCGTATTCAACAAAATATCGACGATTTTTCACAAAATTTCATTTCCAGTATTCATTTTTGTGTTACTGCCGAACCATTGCCATACAAAATAATTTATTCGCGAGGAGTCAGCAGATTTTCCAACGACAAGGAAAAAGCAACAATTTCATGAAATTTCACAAAAAATTGATAGAACGTGAAAATTACAAATTGAGTGAAATTTAAATTGATTTCGGGGGCTTCGTATTATTAGAGACTCGGATGACAATTTCACTCGAACCTATAAGCCACTGGTTACGTCCAAATATACTATAGTCGCGAGAGCAAACACAATAATAATCGGATGAGTTAACAAAGATTGCGATGATATCTGTGATAATTTTGCAGTCTGAAATGTTTCTAGAAGGTTCTTGGTAAATTCTATACGTTATTCGCGATAATTTAATCAGCGCTAATTGGATTTCTCCTCGTTGACTAGCTGCGCGGCGTGAATAATTGCTGAAGTAATTGCTGCTAGTCGGCTGCTCTCTCCATCTCTTTTTCTCTCCTCGACATGTGCACGCTGCGGTGGTAACTCGGGAGACCAGACGATGAAGAAAAAGATAGAATCATGAGACGAGACTATTTTTACTTATTAGCACGTCCTGACCTGGTGGACACACCGCACTGGTCGGACTGATTAAATATACAGGACGATTACAAACTCATTCGATTCCGACCTCTCGGTATAATGATAATTGATTTTTTTGCACCGATTGAAAATTTATTTATAATAAAAAAAATGGTGCACAGTGTCTCGCTTCTTTGAAAATTAAATGGACGTTGTGTTTTGCTTTTGTCTGAAAATCGCTGTGGAATCGTGAAAGAATGAATAATTTTTCATCACCCTGTAAATAAATCTATTTATCGTCTAGTGGCTGCAGCAATGCCAATCGCGAGACCGAGGCATATGACGTTTGAATAGTTGGCATCACGTTTTCAATTTTCCAATCTCGCGCAGAGCCGGAGACGTGGATTTGGAAGAGAGCGCGAGAGAGGAGAGAAAAGTCTGTTCACTTGAGGGTAAAATAACCGAGTGCTATGCGAGACTTTTTCCTCCTCCTCCTCCTCCCCGCACTCCCTTTTCTTTTTTTACCCTCTTTTTCACCCGTTTTGCCTCGTGGCATATAACGCTCCTGTCTTTACTCGTTGTACCAACTGACAGGTTGCTTCGCGACTCCAGGGATGCTTCCCCCTTATATAAATTAAAATATCGATCGGACGACGTCAATTATGAGTTTGACGCTATGCTAATACCGTTCGGGACATACCACCAGACGGGACGAGCTTCTCCTGACACCACCGTGTCACCGAATCAACGTGAACTGCATTAGTAATGTTGAAGCTTCAAAGCAACACTCGCCCAATGGGGATTTCTCCTCCATTCTTCCCGTATGTCAAAATACATACATTCATGAGGATACATCGACGCAGCGAATAAGTATTTAGAGATGGATTGACATCTAAAATAGAAGATTTCATTCCCTGATATCTCTGAGCGATTTTTTTTTTTTTTTTATCATTAANTTTTTTTTAATCATTAAAAGTGAAAAAAATGCTCGAATATGCGATCCACCGAAATACTGAAGGAACTAAAAATGGACTTTTTAAATAATGAAACATTTTTTGGAGCAAATATTTCTAACAGTCAAGCGGCAGGAAAAAGTGAACTATACAATTAAATGATTTATTGATTTTTTTTATCGACAAGCAATTCATATTTGGTCCTTTCTTTAGAACTGTATATCATCAAAAATAAAAAAAATGTTCGAATTCACGATCCACTAAAAAAAATTGAATTTTCGAATAATTTAACATTTTTTGGAGCAAATATTTCTAGGAGTCAAGCGATAGGAAAAAGTGAACTAGGCAACTGAATTATTGAGGATTTTTACTACGAATGATGAACATAGACAGAGCAGTTTCAATGGTAGAAAAAATACGTGACGTTTGGAATTAGTTGAGCTGCTATATGTAGTCACATATTTATTATATATAGATGTATATTATATGGGTGATGTATATAGGATAAGTGGAACTTCGATTCGGGTCGAAAGGAAAGGATTAATGGCACACGCGCGGTGGACACCCGTAACCCATAAATCATTCTGGCACGAACTAGAAATTACCAACTCTCTCTCTCTCTCTCTTTCGGTCTCTTTCGGGCTCTCGCAAGTTGCGAAATATGACGGTGTCATAAATTTGACTCGTATGGACCGAATGCACCTTCCACGAGCATGAATAACCAAGCCGAACGGAATTTACGTTTTTCTGGTAAATCGATTAGATCGTAGGCTAAATCTGTGCGAAAATCATTTGACGCTGACGAATAAATAGCGACTACAACTTTTGATGAACGATCGTGGAGAGCTCTAAATTGGTAAAAAAAATTTCTTCATTCAAAATTGATAAATAATTGAAACGAACTTCACTAATGAGTCGATGTGTAAATAGTTGAATGAATACATAAATTTGTTTATTCGTTTAAAAGTGGGAAAATCACAATCTTTCATACACAGTGCTTATCCCCACGAAGCGTAGAGCGAAGAAAAGGTTGAAATTTTCATAGTCGACTCTTCGGCGATCTTTTTCGTCCTTTTAATTTTATTTTTAATCCAAGTACCTCGACGATTCAGCAAGCAGTCGCTATCTCTTAACGACTACGAGGGCCTCATGAATAACCGCGATAACTATGTGGGCACAGAAAATACAAGGAAAAGATAGAGAGAGAGAGAGAGAGAGAGAGAAAGGAAATTTGAAGCTCCGGGCTGCCAAGAGGATTTTAAAGAAAAAGGATACTGCCAGCGTGGCCCATTCACCTCCAGCTAAGCTCGCATTATACTACCCCATCCTCTTCTCCCTTATTTCCTCTCTTTTTATCGAATTTCCTCCTTTTTCCCTCTTTTTCTTTTCCATATTTTGCCTTCCTTTGCTTCATATTTTCTCTCTTTCTTTCTCTTTTCCATTTACCCGTATTTTTCTTTGTCTCATTGTTTCTCTTTTCTCTTCCATTTTCCCTCCTTCCTCTCACATTTTCTCCCCCCTCCGTTCTCTCTTTTAAGCTTCTCCTTTTCCGAGCCCGTGCAGACGACGTATTCAGAGCACTTTCCGGACCGGATACTTGGATATAACCGTGCCAAAGTGAATCTTCCGAATTGGCCGCAGAACGATATCGTGCCACGGCACACAAAAGTACAACTAATGCCAGAGTGTGCGGCGAAGCTCGACCCTTGTCTGCGGTATCCAACGAGGTATCCAAAATAAAAAGAGAAGAAAATTGCACATGTACGGGGAAGAAGAATGCAATGGGATCATCGCGTTTCCGTGTCATTTAATTATTCTTCGGTTTAATTCCAAAAGGTTTTGGTCAACTTCCGCAAAAGTATTGGACGAGGCCAAGAATGCCGTAAGATTTCTGGCAATAGGCAAATTTTTTGAAATGCAATGGAAAACACTTCAAAACCATGAATCCCATGATCTCGTTAGTAAAAAATCATAAAATGCTCGATTTCGATGATTCTCTATCGCGATCGCTACTTGGCTATTGCCGATCACGTATTCACGTGATATTTATGCGCGCACCCTAATTTTTAGAATGCGCGGTGCAGCAGGTTTCTACAGTCTCATTGGCAATGTGTGTTTACGACTTCCTGCATTGTCGACGTGTGTAATCGTCCAATTATCCGGCAACGACGCGTCCTGCCAATCGGTCTCTTTATGCTTAATTTTTTTCTACCCAATGCAATTTATGCAGTATATAGAATTTTACTGCGTTTTTGACGAGCGACGACGTGCTCCTCGGTCGATAAATACACGGGCAATCATTATTTGTGCAAAACAAAACCGAGAAAAAAAACGAAATTGCGGTGATAGAATTTTGTATTTATATGAGCAAATTATGGACGTTTTATCGAGGTTAATGGAGGTGCAGCGCGTGTCTAATGAAAGAGCCAAGCTTCCAGAAGGTGATTGCTGCTAAAAACATCCGTCAAATAATGATCGCATATTTTTATACGGTTAATATACACGTGAAGCCTGGACGAAGCGAGTACATAACGACGCAATGCACTAAAAACAACATTTTGTTGAAAAATATGGATATTTTTTTCGATACGTTCGATTAAACGTTTTTTTTTAATAATCCCAAAAATAGTGTTATTGCAGCATGAAATATTTTAGAAAGTCTCTTCGGAAGCAAACTTTTGTCGTTCCACTCGTAAATTTTGTTGATAGTTCCGTTAGAAACCAAATATTCTGCCAATATAACGAAAATTGTGAAAAAAAAACCGTATTCAACAAAATATCGACGATTTTTAACGAAATTTCATTCCCAGTGTGAGTTTTTTCAAAATTAGTTTTCGAATTATTTTTTCCTCGAGGACTGAGTTGGAGATTTAGTCTCGATATGGGTTCCAATTACCGATCTTCGGCTTCAGATTCGTAATCAGTGAAGCCAGGAATTCCTCACAATAAATAATTAGTGAATAATAAAAATAAGTAACTCATTTTTTATGGTGCCCTGGGTCTCCCCACCGTTTGTATGAATATGGTAATCCCTGATCGTCACAAGGGCATATTTTGTGCAATTTGAATTTAAGGATTTTTATGATTTTATATTTTTTTTCTGCTTTTCATGAGCTCGAAGAAGAGCAAGACTGGCGTGAAGAATTTTTTACTTTTATATATACTTACAACGGTCATTTCTCGTTATTCCGAGCCATACGCGCGAGTACTTTTCAATTAAATACACGTCCGTGACCCGATAGGCGTATCTACCTGGCTTCCTTAATTATACCTGTCTCACAGAACTTGAACGATCCTCAATTATTTATATCGCAGCACGACCATCACTTTTTTCCCCCCCTTTTCTTTTTTTTATTTTTTATCATTTTTCTTTTTTTTTGTTCGTTTCGCTTGAGCTTCCTTCGCGTCTCTTCTCGTCCCCAGCATCTCGTGCCGGAATTCCAGCCACTCGCGAAACGCATCTCAGATACACTTATCGGCAAGTAAAAGCATGAATACAAATCAGCCTTCTCTGAAATAATGCGCTTTGATATCCACCCCAATCACGATACACACGCTATTTATTCGTCTCTGACCTTAAGTCACTGTGATAAAGTGATTCCAATGGAATCAGCATTGAGATTAATCAATTACAATAAATATTGATAAAAAATTATTTCAAAAATTCACTCACTGAAAACAAAATGTTGTTGAAAAAAATGGCAATTCCGTTTGATACGTTCGACTGAACGTTTTTTGAATAATCCTAAAAATTGTGTCATTGCAGCAAGAAATATTTTATAAAGTCTCTTCGGAAGCAAAATTTTTGTCGTTCCACTCGTAAACTTCGCTGACAATTCCGTTAGAAACCAACTGCCAATATAATACTGCCAAAATAATAAAAAATTTGGAATTATAAAAAAACATTTAGTTTATCGCATTCAATAAAATATCGACGATTCTTAACAAAATTTCATACCCAGTGCCCGATAGACGCAAAAGCTCGATTCCCGATAAATTGGACGTAAACGTAGTTTTTCGTGACAGAAAATTTGTTCTGGTCATGGAATTTTACGAATGAAATTTTTGCAGATTTCAGATTTTCAAATTGCACTTTATTTCGTACGCCAAATTTTTATTTTTTTAATTTCGTGATCAGCACTTTTCACGCATATTTACAGGCACCTTTTAATTCCATGTTTGATTTTTATTGACATACGATTTCTCTCATTAAAAGCTATAGAGGTTCGATCTCGTGAGATGAGCAATAAAAAGAATATGAGAAAGAAAAAAACAAAGCAAATTATGTAGCAATTCGTAGCCAATCGATTTGCTGTATCTTATCTACATAAGTATACGATCGCGATGTAAATTTAGTGGTTACAATATAGGCGATAGCCGAGCAGTGTACATTATGCAAAAAGGATTTCGCACGAAGGCGCACGTATCGTGAAAAGAGACTCGATCGTATAGAACGATTGAGAAAAACCTTGGGTTTCTCGCGGATTGCAAACTCGATATCGCCAATACCGTTAACTCAGCTCCACTCCATTTTTTCCTTCCTTTTTTCACCACCGAGTAAATGGTCGGTTAAATTACCGAGTAACGAGGTTCGTTACTTTGTGGCTCTATAAGATGGAAACGCAACAACTCGAAAGGGGAACACTTTTTTTTTATACCGTTTTACACTCATACACTCGCTCAAAATTTCCACAATTTCTTCCGTTTCATACAGTGGCCATTTTCTGATTGCGCTGCTGAATTAGGTTTTCGAAAATTGAAAGTTTGTGAAATTTTGGAAAAAGGCAACCAACTTTGCGCCAATTTTTGTTGTTCCTCCAATATACGAATATCTGACGATTGTTTTAATTATGAAATTTGTAACCAACAAAAGAAGGCCCTTTGATCGAGCTCCCGAAAAATTTGAGGATTTTGTGTTAAAAAATTGAAAAAAAAAAACCAATTTTCCAATAGACGAATAATTTCCGACGTTTTAATTTTAATTACCAGCACACAAAACATTTTCCACAGCATTCTCCGGCATTCGCGAGATAGCTTGTGAATTGAACCAAAATCCCTAAGTCTTCAATTCGAAAACGTCAAAAATCCGAAAAAAAAAAAACAGAAAATATTTATGGACGCAAATAGCATCAGCAATCGTCGATGAAATCTAACCACCGAGTATGGAACTTGGTTGCTTTTCGGTAAGAACGTTTTATACGAGTATTTTGCATCTGTATGTTTATATTTGTTATGCCAAGCGTGTACGTTTGCGGCTACATTGAAATACAGTTATTTAGATCCATTAAAAGACACGACGTCGATTACTCGGGTTCGTAATTGCGATACCGGTGGTATAATTGAGCAGTGTCGCGAGCTGCGTTATATATAAATATATAATCATCCACATGCTCTCATAATAAAATACGTGTCGTTATTCCTGTTGGAAAACACTCGTAACATCGCTGCCGTACCTTTGTGTGGTCAAGAGCATAAAATATCGTCTGCTTAAAATGCCAGTGCGCTCCACGATTGGATAAAAAATCGAATTAAACACGAGCTTTGTATAAAAAACTACGTGCATCGGTCATTCAGGGTTTTGAAAACAAAATGTTCAACTTTTGATTTTTTTCAAATCAGAATTGACGATTTTTTCGTGCGAGTCAAAAATTTGTCAAACATTTTCAAAAATCAGTTTTAATTCAAATTTTTCAGAAAGATTTTTCAGAATTTTCATCAAGAAATAATTATTTTCTGCAACTTGATTTGAATTTCTTTTTTTTGTAATGGACCGAATGGAGGCTCATGCGTGAGAACCTTTTCGTACAGAGGAATAAATAAATGTACGTATAAATAAAAGAGATTTATTGTAAAACGTGCGGAGATCGAATCGGGAATCATTGTAATTTGTTTGGACGAGCGATTATTCGCTCATTGATTTCACGCGTTCTGTTATTCGCGTACACAAATATCTGTAAACTACTGGTCGAATTCGACTTTCACGGGTCGGGAGGCTGTGTACATTAATACGTATAAATTGCATGAAAACTGGAGCTTTGGTCCTCTTTCGTTGTGCTCACACTGCGTCGGTGTGTTCTCGAAAGCTTGTACACGAATCGAACAAATGGTGAAACTCGTGGTTAACAGAAAATGCTCGTTGTTTGTCCGCCCCCATTTCAGTATCGTGTGTCGAAAAACGTGTTGCGTTACTCTCCATTATCCGATCTCCATACCCTCCCGTTTTCGGCAATGATGCTCCGAATTTTATTCGCTCTCGTGGTATTCGACGAAAAAAAATCGAAAATACACGCAAATGTACTGTTTTGTTTATTTTTTTGTTTCGGAAGATTCACAATGTGAAAAGCATGCAGTGAAAACAAAATTTTGATAAGAAAGATGGATATTTCGTTCGATACGTTCGACTGAACGGTTTTTTTTTTAATAATCCCAAAAATTGTGTCATTGCAGCAAAAAATATTTTAGAAAGTCTCTTCGGAAGCAAATTTTTGTCGTTCCACTCGAAAATTTCGCTGACAATTCCGTTAGAAACCAAATATACTTCCAAAATAACGAAAGTTTTGAAATTGTCAAAAAATATTTAATTTACCAAATTCAACAAAATATCGACGATTTTTAACGAAATTTCATTTCCAGCCACTGCCGTTTTGCCATTCGAATTATCAGCCAAGAAAAGCTATCTGTACAATAATTCACGTCACTCCAATCGCGATTTGTTGCCAACAAAAAGACTGGTCAGGAAATACGTGATCGAGTACTGATCGAGCAACCGAGTGGAACGAAGAGAATAGAACAAGAGCAGGAGTGAGACAGCAGGGAAATAATAATAAAAAAAAAATAAAAAATAATAATGGAGTAATGAGTGAACTGAAAGACTGTGGAATAGACAAACGCGCATTTGCACGAGAAAATGCGATATGCTGTCTTGACAGGTATGTACACTTTGTACACACACATATATTTATACACATGTGTATGCCTTACCTACCGCCTGTAGCTCCTACCTACCTATAATTCTTCACGATAACGGCGAAAGAAAAAGGAACGGCAGCAACGAGCGAGGGTTATAACGTGTGTACCGGACGCTGACAGTGGTGCTAATTGACGGGTTGCCGGTTTCAACAACGACGGCTTTAGCTCCAACATTGCTAGCAAGACTTTAACACACCGTACCGATTCTCTTTAGGTATATCTACCCACATGTACACAAGGTGTCCGCAAAGTCTCATTCACGGTCCATCACTGATTGATGGCTCCTGGAATTCTGAAAATGAATATTTTCAAGTTTTGTTTTTCATTGATTGATCGTTAGTGAATTGTAAATTGATTCGTAACACTGCAAACAAAATTTTGTTGAAAAAGATGGATATTTTGTTCGATACGTTCGACTAAACGTTTTTTTGAATAATCCCAATAATTGTGTCATTGCAACAAGAAATATTTTAGAAAGTCTCTTCGGAAGCAAATTTTTATCGTTCCACTCGTAAATTTCGCTGACAATTCCATTAGAAACCAAATTTACTGCCGAAATAACGAACATTTTGAAATTATTCAAAAATAATTAGTTTATCGTATTCAACAAAATATCGACGATTTTTCAACAAATTTCATTTCCAGTGTACTCCCTCTGACGGTCCGCTCGATCGGTTGTCAGTGAAAACTCGCTCGCTCAGCAATCACATCTCACGGAAAAAAAAATCGAAAGGACTTTTTCCTTCGAAATCTCACGATTTAACGAGCCGCAATTCTCTGGCGGAACTCTCGCGACACCCTCTGTGTACAAACGCTCCTACAAACATGAACGCCAGCCCGAGGGCCAGAACTGTCATCGCCCACGAGTATCCCCGTTCAATGTGGGTGCTTTCTGTCCGCCTTGGTCTTTTGCGACCTTCACCAGACACCATAAGAGCTCGAGGGAGACTTGGCGGATCCTGTAATTAGCCGACTCGTTACGTCGCCGCAGAAATTGCTGGGACCACCACCGAGACTGTGTAATGTGTCGCTGCGGAATGTTCTCCGCGAGCAAACCCGAGGCTACGTTTATCTCCTGACATTGCTATTATATACCATCAACAATTAACACAGGCGAAATGTTTGACACCCGATTTTCTTCAAATTAACGTACGTCATCCAGCCATTAAGGACGTTGCATGGTAAATTTTCTACCGATACAATTCCTTCAAATTTTCACCACACAAAGAGAACAGCGATATCTAATAGCTCGCGCAATTTCAAGAGGTTTCACCATCCAGAAGTCGAGATATTTATTAATAAAAATCACAACTTTCAGTAGTTCCTCATAAGAGCGTGTGTTAAAAGTTTCAATTTTCAACATTAAATATTTCGATTTCTAAATGGTGAAGCCTCTCAGAACTTTGCATACACTTTTACGTAACATCGAAGAAGTTTTATCCAAGTTTTCAAAAAAATTGGTCGTTAAATTTTTTCGAAATCTTGTTAATTATATAAAAAACACAGATTACCTCGGAAAATCTTGGATTTGGAGTATGTTGTTCTTGAGACAATTTTCAACAACTTTTTTTAATGAACTTAGGCTCGCAAACCATTTTTTAATTTAAAAAAAAAAATGAAAACAAAAGTTTAGATTTTAACGTCGCCATACAACGTCCTCAATAAATGGCGTAATAACCCAACACACAGTACAGTAGAAAAAATCGTATTTGCACTTTATTGACTCTCGACAAACTATAAAATAAAAATTAGTCAATCTCCGCATAACAAAATCATTTTATTTTTAGTCGAGTCGCCAAATTATTGCCACCAGATCGAAGTTGAATTTTCCAGACTCCAAAGTACATAAATCCCGGCCCAGGGAGCATCGACACATAAATAAATAAATTCTGCACACCGATTCGACTTGGACATCGAACTGTAAACACACACACACACAAATAATAAATCCCGTCACGCTGCTGCACCTTCTCTTCTCGTCCGAGCAGCTTTAGCAGCAAGTAAAAAACATCCCCTTGCCGACATTTGAATACGAGAAACGGTTCTATGTTTGGTTTTGCGTAGATGATATGTGAACCGGATAGCATTCGCGATGCGTACGGCATATGTAACATCTCATATTGAAAGTAATCTACTGTCAGATTACTTCGACCATGTGGAACCTCCTCGCTCGTTCATAAGTAAAACAAAAAAAATACAACATCAAGCGAAAAAAAACAAAAAGCAACAAGAGGGAAGCGAAAAACGAGGAAAAAATAGAGGCTAAGCGGATCAAAGACAGCAAACGTATATGGCAGTATGAAAAGGGAGATTACATATGCACGGTGTCTTTAAAGTACGAAAAGAAGAGGCAGACGCGAAACATTAATACACCATAGTGAACATACACATGTTGAACGTTATATAGCATATGGTTTCACATCGTGTATATGTGTGTATCGAGAAATCTGGGGTAAAATGGTACAGCGAGGGTAAAATGGCCTCTTAGCCAAATCTAAATTATTGTTTTCAGTTTTTCTCACATACGCAATAGTTTACGAGCCTAAGTTAAGGTATAACTATCGCAGAATGGGTTGATTTAGGATTTTCTTGAAATTTAGTGTAAATATTCTTGACATTAAAACGAACAACTTTCCTATGAAACAAAACATTTTCTGCCGTCTAGAATTTGAGATATTTCATTTCCAATTTTCTATTTTTCCCATCTAAACGCATGTAAATTGAAGTGACGTTTCGTTAAAAAAGTTGCAAGAAAAAACAAAAGAAACGCGACTTCAATTTACATGCGTTTAGATGGGAAAAATATAAAATTGGAAATTAAATAGGGGAAAGCCGGGCAAAGCGGAACACCCGGGCAAAGCGGAACACCCCCCCCGAAAAACGTAAATTTTTTTTTTTTAGCAAAATATTCAAAACTCTGATTGTCCGTCACAAAATATTCATGATGATCGCACGATAAATTGAGACAACAAATTTCTTGGAAAAAAAAAAAAATTTCACAAAAATAAAAAAATAAGAATCCGGCTGAAATTTTTATCTTCAATAGTGTTTTTTATCGACAAAGCATCATTGTTGGAATCATGAACGATGTTTTCAGTAAATCGATACATTTTTTTCAACGAGCACAGAATATACACTGAAAATGAAATGTTAAAAATCGTCGATATTTCGTTGAATACGGTGAACTTAATATTTTTGAATAATCGCAAAATTTTCCTTATTTTGGCAGCATATTCTGTTTCTAATGAAATTGTTAGCAAAATTTACGATTGATCAGTGTATATTCTTTGCTCGTTGAAAAAAATGTATCGATTCACTGAAAACATCGTTCATGATTCCAACAATGATGCTTTGTCGATAAAAAACACTATTGATGATAAAAATTTCAGCCGGATTCTTATTTTTTTATTTTTGTGAAATTTTTTTTTTTTTACTCAAAAAATTGGTTGTCTCAATTTATCGTGCGATCATCATGAATATTTTGTGACGGACAATCAGAGCTCTGAATATTTTGCTAAATAAAAAAAAATTTACGTTTTTCGGGGGGGTGTTCCGCTTTGCCCGGGTGTTCCGCTTTGCCCGGCTTTCCCCTATCTCAAATTCTAGACGGCAGAAAATGTTTCGTCTCATAGGAAAGTTGTTCGTTTTAATGTCAAGAATATTTACACTAAATTTCAAGAAAATCCTAAATCAACCCATTCTGCGATAGTTATACCTTAATGGAAAAAAGTTGTTACGAATTGACCAAAGAACAACGTACTCTAAATCCAAGATTGTCCGAGGTAATCTGTGTTTTTTATAAAATAAACAAAATTTCGAAAAAATTTAACGAGCGATTTTTTTGAAAAACTAAATAAAGCTTCTTCGATGTTGCACAAAAGTGTTTGCAAAGTTTTAAGAGGCTTCACCATTTAGAAATCGAAATATTTTATGTTGAAAATTGCAACTTTTAACACTTGCTCTTATGAGGAACTAGTGAAAATTGTGATTTTTATAAATAAATATCTCGACTTCTACGTGGTGGAACCTCTTTAAATTGCGCGAACCATTCAAATATCGCTGTTCTCTTTGCGTGGTGCAAATTTGAAGGAATTCTATCGATAGAAAATGTTTCTTACAATTTCGTGATCCCTTTCTCAATAGACAAAAAAACGCTTCTTTCCGTGGTGTTCCATTTTGTCCCTGGCACCCTTTAGTACCGTTGGATGCCTGTTTGTCGTATATACATGTTACTAAATGTTTCTCAACGCCTTTCATCTCTCGCTGATTTAACCGGCTGTAAAAAGAATTTACTGGATCGTATACATCCGTAGGTTTTCAAGGCACATCGTATGATGCTGGGTGGCAACGAAAAACCCCCTGCCTGCTCATCTCTTCGCTCCCAACAGCCACCACGTCGCACATACTATTCCAACGTGAAAACTCACGACTCTGCCATGCCATGTTGTACGTCTCTCGTAACTTTACTAACAAAAATAGACGTCGGCAAGGTTTGCGTATGAAATAAGCCGAGAGTTACACGCACATTTACGTGCACGTTGCATTTAATAGGAAAAGTAAAAAGATAAGACGTCGGATGACGTAAAAAAAAAAAAAATTCTGGTGAAATTTTTTTTTTCGGGCAATTACTAATTGAAAAGCAAATTTTTCGTATCTTTTTTCTTCTTTTTGCCACTCTCCTCAGAATTTTGTCATTAAAATTCATAAATATTTTATAAAGTTCCGGAATTTTCTTCGGTTTTGGAAAGATTCATAAATTTTACTATTATGCTCACAGATTACGAAAATAATTCGTATCGAATTTGCATGCGTGTACCATTACCATGTGGGCGTACGCATATAAATTGCGTGCAAGTTTCTCTCTCTCTCTCTATCTTATCGAGTTTGGACAGACCGGTGGCACGACAGACTGGCCGGTGAAAGAACGAGAGGAAGCGTATAGAGAGAAAGGCCTCTCTCTGCTGTATATGAGCACAGCTCTAGGCCCAGAACGCCCGGCTGGCATCGGGTTGTGGCAGCAAACAGATTTACGAGGACCCCGAGCTCGCACTCGCGGATAGCGAATGATAAACGCGTGCCAAGATATAGCTTTATTTATTTGCACACGCTCGCTCTCGCGATACGTTCCAACGTCGGCACGATTTTGTTCTCTCTCTCTCTCTCTCCCCCCCTCCCTTTTTCTATGTGTCCATCTCTCTTCTTTCATCGCAAACGCCAACTTTATTTTCCGCTGTCGAACGAGCGATTATTTTGCGTTTGCCAATGCAGACATCGCCATGTACATATTTTCACGACCCCCATAGAGATTAAAAAAAAAACGTCAATGGACACAAGTTGCCATGACAAAAGCGTCCCGAGAATTCGCAACTCCTGAATAATTGTTTTTCAGCCAATGCATTGCTACCACATGTTTCGAGTTTCCTTTAAAAAAACGTGTATCTGCAAATCATTGAACGTAATATTTTTATGAATTTCCCATCGCTGAAACGAGGAATATTTGACAAAAACATCAAAAATCCTTCGTTCTACTTTTTATTTTGAAAATGTTTGGGAATACTCGCCAAAAACGATGATTTATAAAATTTAATGGATTACAAAATGTAAAAACCACTTTTTCCGCCAAAAGAAAAAATCGAATAACCACCTGTTTGTTTTCAATTCGAAGCAGACCTTCGAAAACCTCTGAAGCAAAGTGCAACAGCAGTCAGCAAGAATACTACCAATTTTTTTATCTTCCACATCAATCAGCAGGTTAATTATTACGCTCGTAATGGAATTAATTATGAAGGCAAAAGGTGACGAGAATATGAAGTTCCCTGCTCCCATGTTACTGTGAATTAAACTTTCTGCATTCCGCTTTCAAGTGCAACACGTCGGTTTAACTGCAGTTTTCGTTTTTCTTTCGTCTTTCTTATATTACTCGCGTCGTGATACTCGTGTCACGTCTGCTCATAGCCAGACGGGGCTGTAAAGAACAAAGTATATACTTTGTACGCATGTATCTCTGCAACATCAATACAGGAACGTATGTACATTCATAATTGGAAGTTGAGTCACAATGTGTGTGAAACTCGCACAGGGCC
Source organism: Hyposoter didymator (assembly GCA_037952995.1). Classification (NCBI taxonomy): domain Eukaryota; kingdom Metazoa; phylum Arthropoda; class Insecta; order Hymenoptera; family Ichneumonidae; genus Hyposoter; species Hyposoter didymator. The sequence goes on along the minus strand of JBAJMU010000005.1, from coordinate 4,745,768 downwards.
AAAGGAGCGCTTACGGCAAAGACAATTAAGATTATTCTTGCTGAAACTTCGTTTATTACGACGTGGATAAGAATTTTTAAACTTGTAATTTACACTTACAGTTTGAGACACAGTTCACGCGGTGAGACTGATAGCAAGTGCTTACGATAATGGTAATTGCGATATAAAGACAGCCTGCGGTAATAAGCACTTTGCTTTGTATGGTTATTCACACACATATACACAGTGTCTGCAAATGTGCGTTTGAAATGTTCTCAGTCGATAAATCGCAAAATTCTGAGAAGAAAAGTCTTTGGAATTTTTTTTATCCGCCGCACCGTTTACGAGAAAATGTACGATTCAGTTATAACCAATGAGGTGCGCTGAGAGGGAGATCCAGGAGAAGGGAGCGTCTATGATTGGCTGGTCGTGGATCATCAAATATCTCTGGACCGGTGAGCCGTACGGGAAAGTTGAAAAGGACTTTTCTCTTCAGGATTTGAAAATCTTTCGATCTATCGTGGTCGAAATTAAATATTTTCAATAGTCACCGGGCTCCAAGGGAAAAAGTGCGTACATCGCCGAGTCGTTCCTTCTGGTCGCTCGATCGAGAGATCGGTATGGTTTTTTCACGACGCGGTTAAATTTTGAGTAACGAGGGCGCGAACCACAGAGTGCCCAGATCGCAACAGCTGATTACGTGAATTACTCTAAGTAGCCCATACCAGGAGGCTCGATAATGGTTTTCACGCGATGAGGTTACATGCCCAGAGACTCCACCACGTTTATATACATATGCACGTAATTTTTAGGCTACAACATATATACGAACCATTATTCGAACACTTAGTTTTTTATCCTGCCCAACCATCTCATCCTCCTCTTTCTCTCTATCGCCCTCTTTAATCTACTTAACTCTCGCTTCCTCCGCTACCCCTGGCAGTTGCCCAAAACTTTCGACGTTAATTACCACCGAGACCCCAAGTTAATTACAAAGCGGTTTATGCATCGACGCAAAGTCACGTGCATCGAAGATTTCTTTGCGCAAGATGTTGAGCAAAAAATATCACGATTTGGGGATAAAAACGATAAACCCAGTTCGACTGAAACTAAAAATTCCATTTTTCCACTTCGTTGGCCAAATAGTCAATTGAAAAAAAAAATCTGCTTTTTATGAATGAAAGAAAATTATGAAATTTCTTTTCCGCAAAGAATGCTGGAAATATTTATGTAAAGGTCTCTCAATTTATAATTTGCATTACCCTCGAGATAAAAGCTCGCCGGACCTCACTTTCCATAGTCTTTCCATCTTTCTGCCTCTTGAAATCCATTTTTTTCTGAACGTGTTTGTTTTTGCCTACGGACAAGTTGAGTAATTGGCTCAGAATCTCGCGCAGAGCTAATCGCAACGTGCTCACATTCGATCACTCTTTATCTAAGATATTTCTTGACGTTTTTTCTCGGCTTATAAATAATAGGTGTATTTGTGGTCGAGTGGAATGATATTAATCGGATGTGGATAAGTCCAGAAACGAGTATCCTTCTCATTCATTATAATGTATTAATGACAGCGAGAGTTGGAGTGTAACGGTATACGATACGAGAATAATAATTAATCGTGTATCACACGACACGTTTAATCGATCACCGTTTTAATCTCCACCGAGTTTTCAGCAATTTAACACGATGAGAGAAAAGAAAAATATTTTAAAATCGAGATAAAGATGGGCTTGGACTATTCCATGGTCAAAGGAATTATATTCTCGTGTAGGCGTTCCGTTGAGTCTCTCGTGTCTCTAATGGGCCTTAACCTACGCCGCAATTTTCAACAATCTCACTCGTATGATTTATTATTTCCTATACGATATAATTTCATTTACATCGCGCGTAATATCACTTCATGTGCAGGAGGAATTAAGAGGCGTGAATTAACGTCCTGCACTGGGCGTGGGCATAATTGATTTCCCAAAAATTTGTCACGCACACCCGTAAATTTTCATCCTTCAAATAAAAATCCAGAATTTTCTATTTTTTTGTTTTCAATCTTTACGTAATTCATTATTTTTTTTTAGCAAACTTTCTCGAAATTATTAATGTTCTTGCAGGTTGAAAAACAAATCATTTTACTTATTTATTTATTTATTCAGTTATTTACTTATTTATATATTTAATTATTTGATTATTTATTTATTTATTTATGCATTTGTTTATTTAGATTTTAACGAATAATTGTTAAAAATTAATTTTGAAAAAAAAAAAATGGCGGCTATCGGTGTGAATTCGCAAAATCGAGCATCAGCATAATTCCAGGGCCTCTGCGGTTCGACTAGCCGAAACCGCAACTAGAAAGTTGCAGCTGGATGACGAGGATACAAGTAAGTGGAGTGTTGGGGCAGTAATTGTTCGTGGGGAGCAATAATTAATGGCCGTAAAACCGATTGGACATGAGACGAGGCAATATCGAATGAAAATCGAGTATACTTAACGAGGAAGTATCAGTTCTCGGTTATTTATTGTGCATTAGATACGAAACTTTCTATGTTTACTTTTACACATAGAATATTCATGTAGGTGGTACTTCTATGTAAATAACGCGTTGATGATTGCAACAACGGCCCACGAGTTGAGTATAAATTATAATGGACAATCAACACTCTGTGTATCTTGTAATTATTATGAAAAGTGGGTGAGTCACGAATCGCGATAATCGTTTTCCGTACAGATAATCTATTCAATCGCCCCAATCTACGAGATTCAATTTATACATCCTTCGAATATAGTACACCGATAATTCGTAAAAGCCTCCGAGATACGAGAGAGTCACGTATTTTCTAAATGCTATTTTAACACCGTCTGACAAAATCGAAATATAAAAATGACAATTCTTAACTCTCTTTAAATTTTCAAATCGAGGCTTCCGAGAGTTTGAAATTCCATTAATGATGCTCATTCCTCAGAGTTAATTGAGAAAATATTGGCATTTGGATAAATTCGGTAAAACGAGATGCAAGAAATCTCGAAGATTAAACGAAATATCGGGAGACTAAAAAAGAGGATGAAACTATGATGTTTCGAGGTCGGTACTAAGTACCGAATTACGTCACCTTTCGCACTAGATAACCGAGAAACTTAGGCTCAGCTGTTGCGTCAGCTGAAAACGAAATTTTGTTGAAAAAGATTTTGTTCGATACGTTCGACTAAACGTTTTTTTTTTAATAATCCCAAAAATTGTGTCATTGCAGCGATAAATATTTAAGAAAGTCTCTTCAGAAGCAAATTTTAGTCGTACCACTCGTAAATTTCGCTGACAATTCCGTTGGGAACCAAAATACTGCCAGAATTACGAAAATTTTAAAATTATCAGAAAATATTTAGATTTTACCGTATTCGACAAAATACCGACGATTTTCAACAAAATTTCATTTCCAGTGTATGTGTATAGAAGTTACGCGATGGCTTGGAACTCCCGCTGGGTTCGATGTGCGGAGAAATGTATTTCGTTTTTGTTGGCGATTTTTCATCGAATTATTTCCATCGAGTCCATTGATCTATACGTATAGCGATGATTGCTCCTCTCGCTCTCTCTCTTTCCCTCTCCTGGTGTGACTTGTTGTTGGATTTTCTTTGAAGACACGAGAGTGTCGCATTCGCTGATGAAAAAGCCAAGTTTTCGCGTGAGACGATCTCCCGATGAGATTAAAATACGAGTGTGTGTTGTGTGCAATAGTTTGTCACTCGTATCTCACACCTCGTGCCAACGAGATCGTGAATTCTCTGAGCCTGGTGTGTACCAATGTCCCACAGAGCGCGCACGGACTCTTTTCTTTGCGTGTTTTCCCCGGGGGGTCGCGATCCGATCGCGAACTACAGGAAAACTGACGTTTGTGAAAAGCTCCCGAGCCAGCAGCAACAGCAAAATAACTCGTGTTGCCTTTGAGAGCTATTGGACACATACCTCTATAGCCACGTCCCGCGCTACAAGGGAGTTGGACAGACTTACGACATCCGGCTGTCCGCGACATGGTTCCGCGCTCGAGTAAACGACGTTCTATCCAGCCTCATGAATTTCCGTCGGGATTTATCACTCTGGCCTCTCGTCACGGAGACACGCAATCCGAGCAACTGCTTCAGCGCTGATCGAGCATGGGAATCTTGCGATCCTTCAAATGCCACATTCACGTATATATCTCGTTACGTATTTATACACCAAGTGGTTGGAAATTCGCGTGAGAATTTTTCACCGATCAGAGATCGTTGTGTCCCGAAGAGGAAAGTCTTAAGTGGTTTTTCTCTCTGATGCGCCGCTCAAGAGTTATTGATGATTTATTAGTGAAAGCGATCGCTTTGCCTGTCAGGCAGGACGCTCGCGCCACCTCCAGCCTTTTCGCCACGCGCATTGCTTCCCATTAATTAATTGATACGTCTGGAGCGTTGTGTCATGAGAAATAAACCTCAGAACTTTTTTCTTTGAAATTTCGTCATCTCCCAAGGCTGTGGATTTTTTTATCGAACTTCCTCAGTGGAAATAAAATTTTGTTAAAAATCGTCGATATTTTGTTGAATACGGTAAACTAAATATTTTTTGATAATTTCAAAATTTTCGTTATTTTGGCAGTAAATTTGGTTTCGAACGGAATTGTCAGCGAAATTTACGAGTGGATCGACTAAAATTTACTTCCGAAGAGACTTTATAAAATATTTCTTGCTGCAATGACACAATTTTTGGGATTATTTTAAAAAAACGTTTAGTCGAACGTATTGAACAAAATTTCCAGCTTTTTCAAAAAAAAATTCTTTTCAGTGCTGGACACCGTGCTAGTATTTTTCCTTTTATATTTTTATATCGATACTCTCAAATATCAAGATAAACAGTCCAAAGACTGCGTTGATGATATACTAAAAGGTGTACCAGCAGAAGGAGAGCCTCGTTTCAACGTCCCACGCCTAACACAGCTGGCAGCTTCTAAGCACCACTCTAATGTATGCTGTGAGATGGAGAGCGAGAACCGTATAAACATTCACGCAACTGCTTTACGATTTATATACGATACAGTAAGAATGCCTCGTCGTGAGAGGAACACCGAGGCTCAAGCACCGGATGAATCATTTCGTATGTGGATAAACCGACACAGCTCGCGAGCACGAGACATGTCAAGATATTCGATTAATTTACATATATATATTCACTCGAGCTGTACCAACACTTGATTGATATATTTCATCATACAATATGCAGCTACGATCGTTTATCGTTTATTTAATACTCTCTCGAGCTACTGGAAATTAAATCTTCTGGAGATAGAAAAATTTACATGGATGTATGCAAAGATATGCTGTTTAAATTTTTTTTTCACCACACTCGACAAACAACGTTTTGTAATTCTTCTGTCATTGAAAGTTTGTTTTTTTTTTCTCAGGTTTCTCGTTCCTTCCAAATCATTTTTTTTCTCTTTGCATTCATATCACTGGAAATGAAATTTTGTTAAAAATCGTCGATATTTTGTTCAATACCGTAAACTAAATATTTTTCGATTCGAATTCGTTTCGAACAAAATATTCATATTTTTGAACAAAATTTTGTTTTCAGTGATGGATTTTTTCTTAGTTTTTTAGTTTTGAATTCTATGGCAAACATCACGAAAGATTCTTTGGCTGAAGGACCAGCGACATATTTTTGACTTACACTAAACGAATTCCCACGATATAGGAAGCTCGTCGTCTGGAAGCTGTTTTATCTGTATCCTTACATTTTATGTCTATAGGTATATTATTAACACGCAATGTGTACGTTACCTATGGAAGTCTGCGGAGCATCATCGTCAGCAGGAAACCAGAACCGGTCCTTCGGGACCGATCCGTTATTACGTTAAGTGGCTGTCACAAATTTGACCTTAATTGCGAGAGTGATAAATGGCGGGCGAGTTACGCACCCGAGCCACGGCTATTACCATTTGGTTCCCGTCACCACCATAAAAGAGAAGGAAAAAAACGTAAGAACGAAATTTGGGATGGTGTTTTGAGTCTGTCGGCTGTCAAAACAAAATGGAGCTCCAATTTCTTCAATTCACTAGAGAAAAACGTCGCGCCATTTCCATTGGATACGTCGGGACGATTAAAATAAATATCGAGATGAAAATAATCGAAATAAAAAAAAAAAATTTAAGTTTTTTCGATCTTGAGGTTTGATCGTACCTGAAAATTACGCCCTTACAAATTTTGAAGAGCTTATTAAATGCCATAAAATTGAAACACTCGACTGAAGGATTAACGGCGAAAAGAATTTCTTGCTTTCAAACGTTGAAAGGTCCTCATCCAATGAATCGCGAGTCCTGAACAAAAATTGTATACAATTTCTTTCTCCATGACCTCGACACACAGTGTAAAACGGAGAGTCGAGTCGAAGGCACAAAAACCTTTGGCTCTCGACAAAAGATTGTTACGAAGAAAAATGATTGGTGCCGAGGGAGCAATTGTAGCTGTCAGTATATTGTTGCTTTTCTCCTGGCACGACGTCTTGCCACGAGACGTCCTGACGTGTATTGGCAAGCTGAGAAAAAGAGAGAAGCCGAGAGAGAGAGAGAGAGAGAGAGGGAGAGAGAGAGAGCAAAGGAAACACGTGCGGAAACGATGTCCATAAGGATGTGTCTCGGAAACGCGTTTAGTGGGCTTTCATTCGACAACGTCTTTTCAACGAGTTTTTTTCCCTCCCCGAAGTAAAAGACCGTCAGCCATTTCGTACTTACAGGAACGAAGATGTGCCAGAATACCGGAAACAACAGACGCTTTGGCGAGCTGGTTTTACTTTTTGGGAGCTGCGTAACCCGGACAATGGCTTTACGATCCTTAATCGTTCCTTTAAGGCTCTCAATCCTTTCTCAATGTCCTCTGCATAGAATTTGCAAAAATTCCGTCTCTGACCTGGACAAAACGCGAAGTACATTATTCTGCAAAAGAAAATCCTCAACCTGCTGCTTCTTCCTCACAAACGTTGCAGGGTCAAGAATATATTCACTGGAAATGAAATTTTGTTAAAAATCGTCGATATTTTGTTGAACACGATAAACTAAATATTTTTGGGTAATCTCAAAATTTTTCGTTATTTTTGCAGTGCATTTGGTTTCTAACGGAATTGTCAGCAAAATTTACGATTGGAACGACGACAATTTACTCCCGAAGACGCTTTCTAGAATATTTCTTGCTGCGATGACACAATTTTTGGGATAATTCAAAAAAACGTTTAGTTGAACGTATCGAACAAAATATCGATCTTTTCCAACGAAATGTGGTTTTCAATGTTGGAAAAAGAGTTTTCCCTGCAGAATTTCGCGCCTGACTCATTCTGCTCATCTTCGGGACGAATTTTAATACGGAATGTATAATCAGCAGGAAAGAGAAGCGAGGAGTCTGAGAAAACGATGGAGAATAAGAAAACCACCACGTGTCCGCGGGCCAAGTCGAAATATAAATAATGCATCAGGCATTGTACGCCGCGCCTTCCTGCATACAATACTTCGCAACCGATGCATTCTATTGTTATCTTTCGGAATAAACTCACCTCACCGGAGTCATCTCTTCAATACAGTGCCCCATCTCTCGAATAACATAATAAATATTATACGCATTATAAGTGGACTGGAAAAAAACAAACACGTCCACTTATAAAAAGCCAAAAATAAAAACCCAAATTTGAAACAAGGAAAATTCACATTCGTCATAACGAGTTCTGAGGACCTCCGGCAAGAGGATATGTCGAGTCTGTCAACTCGGACCAACGGAGAAAGAAAAATGAGCTTTGGGATTAAGTCAATGGCGGTGACGTCGCCTTAGCCATTTGGATGGAGTCTCCCAAAACCTAAAATTAGCACGCGAGGAAAGCACGTACACGAAATAATGCGCCATGACGAAGATCCAGTAATCTTAATACTCCATGGCGGGGATTTACTAAAAATGAATTTTTATCTCTCGACATCGCGTAGCTGGAAGTATTTTAAGAAACCTCCAAAGTCCCTTTTCCAATTCGGTCCAACTTCCAAGTTAAGGAGGTTGGATCACGACGACAGGATGTTGCCATGCTGAACTATGTTAAAAACATGAAAAATTCCATAATTATAACAATTTTATAAAATTTGGTAAATATATTCTTTAACAATTTAGATGACGATACAATTTTTTTTTATTTTTCCACGACGTATTACTCGAATAATTGAACATTAAAGTTCACGTGCAGAATCATAGAGTTAACATAAATACAGATATACATCTCGTGCATAATAAGTTCGATCATATTCTCAATTATTCGATAACCACGTGGTGAAAAATTTGGAAAAAATTTGTGTTTCTATACTTGATGCCAAAGAATGTTATCACAAAATTTTATTAAATTCTGATTATTTTGATTTTGTGATCGAACCAGCTTAAAAATTGAACGTGCAGCATTATTAATTTGTAAAAATACGATGGGACCTTTTTTTCAAGCTTTTCATCGTAACGGAGTCCATTTAGCCTCTGAATAGCTTTATGGCCAAGCGAGTATATCCAATGTCCGCTAAATCGTCGTGGAAGACTGCTAGTAACGTTGTCGAAGAATCTTACACATATATATTTTAGATCCATGTGAAGGAGACTCTCGGAGGATATAGAGAAGATGTAACGCGACACTCTTCGGGTTCTGGGGCCGACACACCATCCTTGGAGCGCACACGCCCCAACGACGATGTCGGGCTCTTCTTGTGCTCGTGTACTTTATGACTGGTGGCTGGTCATAGGTATAAACACGTCGGGAAAAGAGATATCCTGTGTGGGGTTAGCCGCTGTTTTAGTCGAATCGTTCAATAGTCCACGGATGACCCACGCAGCTTGTAACGTAATTCTCTGTAGCTTTTTTTCTATACAGGAGGATGTACGAGGATTATTTCAAAGTGGCTGGAAATATTTTCTTATGGCAAATCGCCGAATTAACAAATCTGAAAATTCTGCAGAGCGAAGAACCGAAAGATTTTTTCTGCGGTGTACGCACTTGGTGAGTTATTGATTCTCCAACGATCAAGGACAGGATTTCAAGAACCATTTTGGCAGTAAGACATTGAGAAAATTCTTGAAAGCTTCAGCGGATCAGACGTTTCGATATAATCTGTCAAATTTTTCGGAACCTTCAGGCGAGGCAAACAATATTGGAGGAGATTCTGAGAACAGCTTTGGACAGATGGTCATCCATGTTTGCAGGATAATGATCGAGTAAACTTGCAGCTTATTGGTTAACTAATCTGAATTGGATTGTTCGGGGTTTTTCCTAGAGCGACTGCATGGGGGATGGAAAAATCAGTACGAGTTTGAAATTCGTTACTGCGGAACAGTGAGAACAATATTTCGTTGAAAAAGATGGACATTTTGTTCGATACGTTCGACTAAACGTTTTCTTGAAAAATCCCAAAAATAGTGCCATTGCAGCAAAAAATATTTTAGAAAGTCTCTTCGGAAGGAAAATTTGTGTCGTTCCACTCGTAAATTTTGCAGACAATTCCGTTAGAAACCAAATTTACTGCCAAAATAACGAAAATTTTGAAATTGTTAAAAAATATTTAGTTTACCGTATTCAAAAAAATATCGACGATTTTTAACAAAATTTCAATTCCCGTCAAAGGACGAAGACTTGAATGAGAAATATAGGACGTGACACCTAAGAAAAGTGGTGTCGGTAGCAGTGATCGACGGAATTGTTTTCCGTTCTCGAGGTACTCAGTCTGGAAATTCATCGCAACGGTTTTTCCAGGACAAGGATCTTTTCCACGACAATTTTTTTTCTCCTACCGCAACAGTCAACGACAGACTAAAAGAACGATGGAGTTTGGGTGATCTATGTCGAAGATTAAGATCGCATTCGATCCTGTGACAAAGTAGCTACAACTGTCCGCCCAAGGTTCACCTTCGACGTATATCTCACCGGGAGTTCCAAAGGTTTCTCATTGTCAAAAGAAGAGGTCGGCGTGAAAAAGAAATCGAGAGCGAAGGAGAAAAAAAAGGAGAATAAGAAAAAAACGCCCATGGCAAGAGTGAAGTATAGCCCCGAAGGCGAGAGATAGCCAAAAGAAATCCAATTTGTAGATTATTTGTACGTCGAATTGCTCCCTCGAGCGTTGTACCAGAAAGAAGAATTGCCATGGAAAAAACATGCTGTGTAACAAAAGTATATACGTTACCTACGACTCTCCTTAGTCCATCTACAAAGTGGTTGGTACTTTTGACACAGCTTGGTGTTGATACATGGCTTACGACCCAAGGGATTTCGCACACCTCAAAGTTTGCTCTATGCAATAACAAGAGAAGGTGAAAAGGGGCTTAAAAATGAGGATGGATGTTTAGAAGCTTTGATAATCTTTTTCACGAGAGATTCTGGCCAATCCTCTTTGAGTATTTGTCACTGGTCATTCCTCAGGAAATGAGTCTGCCGATTTTTCATTCGCTCCACTCGATCTCATTACAGATTGCGTGCCATAATAGAAAAGTAAGAGCTGCTGCGGAGAAAGGAATGAGTTTGGAGAAACGTTTGGATGGAAAAACGACCGCATCAGCTGGGACAGAGTGATATTTGGAAATGGTGGCGTTTCGTCTATTCATAATTCGGTTGTTGCTGGTGAGGAGAAGGCTCGTGAAACTGACTGGTATTGAACGTGGCTGGCCATGCTTACTTGTCTGGGTGAATCGGTTTTACTGGTACTGAGGTTTTCACCTGACAGCAGGGCGACGTAAACCCTGACAGGAGGAAGTGACAGGGTAGTATATAATATTCGAATGGACAAGCGGACAGCCAGGCTCCATAAGCTCGTACTGTATATTCCTCCGTTTATTCGTCTCTCTTGCTCAAGCTCTTTGTGGCCTGTCGCTCGAGGGTGTAGTAAGTAAGTACCCCGTAGGGAGATGTAATCCGGGCTGAGCTGCGATTTGTTTGGCTGTCGTTAGCGTAGCTGGCGTGCCGGCTAATCACCAAGGCATTGTCGAGTAATGGATCTCTGCGCGTTTCTTCCTTTCTCCCTCGCGGTCTCGATCTTCTCCTTTTCTCTTCTGCTTTTGCGATCCCTTCTGCAATGCCTTTCGTTTGCGGAGCACGTACATCTCTTCTTTTTGTGTAGCTATTTCTATAAGGATAAAGTTTGTCGGCGTATTTGGCTACTCGTAGCTCGAGGACTATGAAACGGATTCCAATGAACATCAAATCGCAAACGGAAAGCTTGAGGCTCCATAGCGCTTCGGAGAATCTTTGAAAAATGGGGAAATGAAATAAATTTATGGGAAATTATGTTTGTTGCTGTTTACGATTCCGTAGAGCCATGTCCACAAAATGCATTTTCGAAATGAGTCTGGCAGCTCACGATGCCTCAGGCACACATGATTTTAACAGCCTCCTCCTCCTGTTGGTCTCTATTTCGTTGTGCATTAGTCCAAGCACATTATCCAGACGGATTTTCCATCGCACTGGATTTATCTGCGTGCGGAGTGGCAAAGGGAAAACTCGAGCAACTGCGCGCAAACGTCATTGGAATTAACCGAAGCGTGTTCTAATCCTCAAAAGAGGACTTATCGGCCCTGAGGGAAAACGAGCAGAAGAGAATCACAAACGCGAGATGCCATGTTATATCTCATCCCTTTTTCACGTTTGACGTTAATTAGTACGAATATAGGATGCTTTTATCCTCACGTTTTTTTCTCTGTCCCCGACAGATGTTTTTGCCAACTCTCTACTCATGGATGAATTCCATTGCCTCCGGACACGTAAATACATTTGCTCCTGCATCAGATTACAGTTTCTTTCAAAATTATTCCTTCAAATCCATTGAACGATGAATAACATTTATTTCAAAACCGTCAGGCCAACGAACTATCCAAAAAGTAACGACCGATTGATCATATCACCCTGGGAACGAAATTTTGTCAAACATCGTCGATATTTTGTTGAATACGATAAACTAAATATTTTTTTATAATTTCAAAATTTTCGTTATTTTGGCAGTATATTTTCTTTCTAACGAAATTGTCAGCGAAATTCTTGCTGCAATGACACAATTTTTGGGATTATTCGAAAAAAACGTTTAGTCGAACGTCTCGAAGAAAATATCGATCGTTTTTCAACGAAATTTCGTTTTCAGTGCAGTTTGTCGTTGAATAAAAATGTTAAAGACTTTTGTTGTCACAATCGCAACTTCTTGCACTATCTCGGCAACTCTAGAGCTCCACTTTTGCAATAGCCTCTACATGCAACGAATATTATATCAGGATGTAGTCTAGAGATATATGCAGTTTGCATTACGTCTGGTTTTAGCAAAGCTCAAAAATATATATACATTAAAGTTTGATACATCTCTGAACAGTCCATCATATCTCAAGAGGCTCTAAATATATGTGCACGCAGCGATTTCAAACTTCTATAGAGATCAAAGCACCCCTGAAGCAAGACGAGGGCTAAATTATGAGCTCTACGAGAAAGAGGGAGAAAGAGAGAGAGTGGTCTTTATATATTTTCATGAAACACCTGCAGCCGCACAGTTCTCTCGCTTTTGCATTATATATAGCTACGTATGCGAGTTATAGAGCAAGACTTTTGCAGCTACACTATCCGCATACATATACATAAATACATGAACTTGTGAGCTGTATATTATAAACGCATCGTTATAAGTTTAACTCTATTTTTTATTCTCTTATTTTTTTTACACTTTTTATTTCCCCTCTTGCTTTCAACGTTCCCTCTGTGCAGTAACATTATTTACGTTTCGACGTGCGGGCACCGTTGTCCTCCAAGGAAAAGCGCGCACCGAACAAGAAATGAACGTTTAACTTGTGCATGCATTTATAAACGCATATAAACACCACGCAACTCGGGACAAGCGTGACTCCGGCAAAGAATCAACTTTAAAAATGAACCAACACATTCCTGTTCATGTTAATTTCTTATACACATTATCCACTATGCGCAACAGTCCAAACATATTCGACGCAATCTCAAAACACCATCTTTCTTCCTTGCACAATTGTTACAAATTTTTCGTGCCGTTTTTTTTTTTGCATTATATTTTAAAATGCATTTTTCTTTTAATTTCAATTTTTTTTTATAAAAAATTAAAATTTCTTCAAATTCAATTATCAGTTCCTGATGCGAAACCAAAAATCTAGGATTTCCATGTAATTTGCCAAATTTCGAACAGCCGAGTGAATAAATATTTTTCATCATTTTTTTAAACAAAAATATTATCACATTAGACAAATTTCGAGCTTTTGAAAAATGATTAAGTTTGAGAAAAAAAAAGTGAATACGTTCGGTGGAAGTTTAATTGCTTTTTGAAGAATCCAAAAATAATGAAGACGAGTAGAGAGTTTTAGAGATTCTTGGACAATGTTAGAGCTGGTTGTGGACATAAAACACAAAAGTAGGATAAAGGGAGAATAACGCAGTTGTGACAAGAGCGCGAGGTTTTATGATAGTGTGCTCGGGTGAAGGAAGAAGTTGCGAGGAGAGAAGAGAAGGAAGAGAGTGCTCGGTTTATTCTGGGTGTATTATAGGAGGCGCTCTTTTGGTGGCGCGGAATGAAGAGAAAGATGTGTACAGGGGTAGTGTGTCTTAAGGATGAATGTGCGGGCACGGGCCGTGCCAACGTGGCCCAGTGTGCATCGCTTCGCAAGATCGCCGCCAGGCAAGAGAGTGTTATTTATCACGGCCGCCGTGGGCGCAAAAGCACAAGGCGGCAACTTTGTGCCGCGTCTCTGATCCTCATCGCGACGCGGCAACTACGGCGGAGGGACTTCACAGTTGGAATCGCGATGTATTATAAGACGCGGAATGTACAGGGTGTCCCATTGCGAGCTCCGTTCCAACTCCCAGAATCGAGTCAAAAATCTGATGGAGGAAAACTTGAATTTTTTTTCCGAATCCTCGTAATTTTACGGACTTTTCTCGTAGCTCGTCTCGAGAGCGATTCGAAACACTGCAATTAAGTGATTTTCAATCAACCAGAAAAAAATACTCGAAAAAATAATGAGCTGTTACGAAAAGCGAGGTAGTTGGGCTGCGTTTGCATGGCTCGCTTTTTACGTACGTATATGTATTTGCATCTTCGAACCATAGACACACTGGAAACAAAATTTTGTTGAAAAAGATGAATATTTTGTTCGATACGTTTGAATGAACGTTTTTTTGAATAATCCCAAAAATTGTGTCATTGCAGCGAGAAATATTTTAGAAAGTCTCTTCGGAAGCAAATTTTAGTCGTTCCTTTCGTAAATTTCGCTGACAATTCCCTTAGAAAGCAAATATACTGGTAAATAACGAAAATTTTGAAATTTGAAAAAAAAAAACGTTTAGTTTATCGTATTCAACAAAATATCGACGATTTTTAACAAACATTCCATTCCCCGTGCAGGTTTACAAGCCAAAAATATACGTATATCTTCCATTTACCGAACGCTGCGTTTTACAGTGAGTGAATGCAACGGAGCGTTGCACCATTCTCGAGAAAATAAAAGTCTAGGAAACTTTGACCAGGCACAATAATATTGCAACGTGTTACTTGTCAAAACGTCACGCGTTTCCACGTTACACACACGGAATACATATACGAAAACGATCAAGGCGAACTGACAGCTACGTTATACAGAGATATACAGACACATACATATATACATACATTTGCGAATCTACAGATATTTCGACCTGTAGAAAATACGTATAAATACGAACGAGAACAAACAATTAACGAGGCAGACACACTCTGCCGCACCATTCGATGCAAACGACGTTGCTAATGAAAGATAAATCCTACACGAGTGATCGTTTACTATGCATTTATATATACATGTTTATACGCGTACCTACGTACGCGAATCCACAAGAGATTAGCGGATTATCTCTTCTGAGCACTTATCTATTAATCCCTGTCTCCCCTTCTCTCTCTCTCTCTTTCTCTCTCTCTCTCTCACTCTCTCTCTCTCTGTTTCGGTCCCTTTCTGTTCGAATTCCACGTCCAATTCTGCCTTTGTCTATACATTGGATGATTTTCTCTTTAGCGCATTCCACGCGTGACAGCTGATGCAAATTTGGAATGTGGATAACAATACGACTCTCCATTGTCCAATTGAATGGGACTGATGGCGGAACGATGACAGCTTACATGAACCACGTGCTCTTTTCTGTAGCTCTGTGTATGTTTATGGAAATCGCCCTGAGCTTCGTGTTTTACTCGCAGTTTATCTGTTTCATCCGATAACATACACACGTAACCAGCCGATTGTCATTTGGCAAAAGAGAGATGGAAAAGTTCTCGTGCGACATTGTGTCCTCAAATTGAAATGAAAATTGTACAACGTCGACATCAATTGCCAACGTCGCTTTGTTTTCTACTATACTCCTCGTATTCATTGGCCTGTTTTACTCCGCGAAAATACATCAGAGAAATAATTGATGGCTCGTTTATTTAAACTGCAGTATGGACTCTTGTTTATTTATTATTTACGCCCACGTTTTGCTCCTTTTAACGAGTCGTCTGTACACTGAATACAAAATTCTGTTGAAAAAGATGGAAATATTTTGTTCGATACGTTCGACTAGACGTTTTTTTTAATAATCCCAAGAATTGTGTCATTGCAGCGAGAAATATTTTAGAAAGTCTCTTCGGAAGCAAATTTTAGTCGTTCCACTCGTAAATTTCGCAGACAATTCCGTTAGAAACCAAATATACTGGCAAAATAACGAAAATTTTGAAATTATAAAAAAATATTTGGTTTATCGTATATCCAACAAAATATCGACGATTTTTAAGAAAATTTTATTCCCAGTGTATATTAATTCAATACAATCGCTATTTCCGAGGAATACTTGGAATAGTTTTCTGCTTCGAAAAAGCCTCCATTTTTATGTCTCGGAATTTATGCAGAGGCGAAATTTCGAGCGGCACCCATCGATTATTCTTGGGGGACGAAAAAATTAGCGAACGTTTAAAAAGTATGGGAATGCGACTCGAAACTCTCGGAGGGACGATCGAGAATAATGATTTCAGAAATCCTGAAATGAGGATGATGAAATTAATTCGGGAAGCTTGCCAGACCTCAGAATGGCAAGAATATAAGACGAAAAAATGTAAGGCTCGAGGATGAAAAATTCGCGACGCGGTAGCTTCGAAGAAAGGAGAAAAATTTTGGGCTCCCTCGAACGCCGAGGCTCAAACAACACTCAATGGCAAAAGTCGCGTCAATGTCGTTGAATAAATTTATATACCAATGTATATAACACATCCTGATGAGACCGCGATCTGGCTCGGGAAGCAACCGGTTCCAGGAGTCAAAATGGCCGACAAAGTTCGAAGGACAAAGCACAAAGAAAGAAAGAAGAAAGAGAAACACGTGAAAGCCAAATATTCGCTGAATAATTCGCTTCCCAAAAACCAAGTCTTGACCGTCCGATCAGATTTCCAGAAAAATCGATGCAAATCAATAAATTTCGCATGAAAATAAAATTGCAATAAATTAACAAAGCGACACGTGTTACGATTTACGAGAGAGACTTCCAGTGACCGACTGCTCGACTCTTTTTTGCCTATAATGAAACAGACAGAACGGGCGATTCGCTCGCGCGAGCGATTCGCCTCAACTCGCTCGAGGAACAAATGAAGACTTTAAATAATTTAGTCGACGGCTGTAAATCCCATGGTGGAGAGCGACGTTAATCGATACCAGAGCTCATATACATTTATATATGAATTATGTGCACACGTATATACCATTCGCGAAAATCATCCGCGCTTATGCTTCGACGGGAAACCTCTGCAAGCAGTTATTCGCCTTAAATTTATGAATACTCGGCCATGAATCGTGAGATAATAACAGCCGTATACGTGCATCCAAGTCGTTAAGTATACGGGCACGGCGTTAATACGTATATACATGTATTTATGAATCTATATATTTTTATTTATTTACGTGAGTGCTCGTTACGGATCTCAGTAAATTCGATGTCGATCTCTTCCCTCGAAACCGATGAAAATTGGCCTATATTTCCATTCTACTGACTAGCAATTCGATCATTTGAGAATAACAGTTTAAATTTTATGATTTTTCGAATTTCACGAAAATTTAAGTTTTTTGCAAAATCGTCCAACCGGCTCTAATTTTTGCAAATTTTGTAAAATATTGTTTATGAGTCTGTACTTCCTCTTTACTTTCTGGAAAAGTTGTCCAATTATGTAAATTTTAAATGGAAATTCAAAAAACGTTGCGAATTGCAATTTGCGAATTTTTATTTTTAAAAAATTAACGTCTTGCTCGGGAAAAAATTTATTTCGCACAACACAAAATTAAAAATGTGGCAACGAATATTTCTGATGGAGCACGCGACAAATTTATAAAAGTACAAGTTTTTTCTCTCTGTGTGGTTAGGAAAAAAGAAGAAAAAAAAATTTGTCAGGATGGATAAAGATTATTTATTGCAACGTTCGTGCCTGATCGAAGGATCGCTGGATTCTCAAGATCGGCTGTTTCCATCAAAAGCGAGATAACATTGATTTTTTTTTATTTCTTCATCTTTCTCGTTCGTTCTCTCACGAGCAGCCCAAGCGGAACAGCACGTAGAGCTGATTTATCGTTTACGAACCATTAATAGATTGTTGTAATGGCGTTAAGATGGAAGGATGGATATGGGCGTAGGCGAATGACTGTGCGGCACGGGGATCGCGGGGGTGGTTAGCAAAAGGCAGTCTACTAGACGAAGGGCACAATGAAGGCTGGCAACGCTGGAGGGGGGTTGGGAACCCGACGGGCTTGGTAATATTTTACCGAGTGGTGGCTTTATGACCGCGGGTTACGAGCCAGGAAGAGCCATAACGCCTCGTATCTCTCTGCAAGCCTCGAGCGAAACTGAACGAGAAACTCTGCTGCGCCTCTTCTGTCGCCTACTTTGCACTATTACGTGTATCTTTATGGACAAATGTGTGTCTGTGTTTGTGTGGGTTGTGGTTACATGTGTTGAGTACTTCTTACTTCGCTCGCGAACGAGCACTTGCGAAGAAGCGCTGCTCGGTCCGGGTGCCAATTTCCACCAGAGTACCGGACCATAAAATTGCAGCGTGATGTATCGTTCAAACTCTATACGTCTATATATTCGAAGGATGTTGCAAAAAAAGGGCATCGGAAATTTATCCACACTGGGAATGAAATTTTGTTAAAAATGGTCGATATTTTGTTGGATACGCGGTAAACTAAATATTTTTTGATAATTTCAAAATTTTCGTTATTTTGGCAGCACATTTGGTTTTTAACGGAATCGTCAACAAAATTTACGAGTGGAACGACTGAAATTTACTTCCGAAGAGACTTTCTAAAATATTTCTCGCTGCAATGACACAATTTTTGGGATTATTAAAAAAAAAACGTTCATTCGAACGATACGAACAAAATTTCCTTCCCAGCAGACGATCGATCGCAAAATATCGAAATGGATAGTCTTGTGGAAATCTATGACACGCCGTTACTGACATATTCATTGAATAACGATCAAGACACTGCGCCGCGTCAAAACGGAGCCGCCAGGCGGAGCAGACACTGGGAGAGCCCGCCCAGCCCCTATATTCCGTCTTGACGCCGCACACTTCGAACCCCGTAGGAAGTTAATGAACATCTCCGCACAGAGGTGGAAATAGTTCCTATAGAAAAATCGAGCTCGCGATTTTTCTCTTCAGAATCAAACGACGTATATCTATTTCTCCGATCGATCCAGTAGCTTTTGCAATTTTTTCCAAAGACGAATCGACGAGTTTTTAAACTCTACGTAACAAAATATTGGATTAGCATACACTCTGCATCCCCAAGATACTTCAGCCTCACAATATTGCTACTTTCTTCACCTTTATTATATTCAGATACAGCATCATTTTTCCCTCGAGAAAAGCGCTACTGATAATACCATTTTTCCTGCTTTTCCTCTCGATCTTCGCCTCTCTCTCTCTCTCTCTCCTCCTCCTCCTCCTCCTCCTCTTTTTATTCTTCTTCCCCGATCGCTTACAGTAGTTATAGAGGATACGTCTGTACCTACTATGATATTACATGCATATACACATATAGTCATGCACATATCGCGTTGACGGTGTCCCTCCGGTCTTCTCCTCACCCACATTCCGGCCAGGCCATAGCACGCCCATAGACTCAGATGCGGTCGTAAATTAGGTTTTATGAGGGAGATAAAATGCGCGTTATTATCTAAACGGCGACGGAGTCGCGGAGATCGCGCGGGGTCCACGCCATTCTTCGCTCGTGTATAACGTCCACGAGAATTTCTCTGCTCTTCATGTACAGGATCGTACAGAATGAAAACGATGAGTTCAACGCTCGACGCAACTCAACAAAGTTCAAAGTCAAATGTATTTAAAAAAAAAAAAACAAAATGGCCAGAAAAATGAAATTTTCGAAAAAATTCATCGTAAAATTTAATTACGTTCGAAAAATCTAATTATTCCCAGGCAAATGTTTCGACGCGGCTACACGAATAACAAATATAATTTTACTTTTAATTTTCTTATCCAATTGTTGAAAAAATTGGGTGAGACAATTTTTTGTTTTTTTTTTTTGTTTTTTTTTTCAAACTTGTATCTGAATCGCCCTCTACATAATTATAGATATGTATATATTTGGGTTCAATTTATATTGTACACCAATGCTTGCACATGCACACAGATAAAACAAGCTATATGTGCTGGTTCAGCGCTCTTAACTGCTCTTTCTCCCTCTTTTCAGAGATACTCATCGTCGGAGGATATCTGAACGAGCCCAGGAGGAAACGAGATCGCAGTTCCGACGTTATTATCCACGTACGTACACAGTTCTATATATACGTGCGTGTCATCGCCCGTTCGAATCGTTATTCTCGTTATCTCTCGTTTATACTCGCACACCACTTAAGCCCTTATTGTAGAAATTCTACCCTCGCAGGAGATCCAATGTACCGCATTTTCACTATTACCTATTTGTCCTTCGCTCCCCGATACGCTCAAGATTTATTACGCAGCAGGGGTTAACGAAGCCATAATTCATTTTGTCATCCCATCAAATTTCTATTTATACCGTAACGAAGAATTATTTTATCGACAGATTTTGGGCTGAATGAGGACAAAAATCTGTCGGATTTGTTTTTTTGCGATCAGAGATTTTGGAAAATATTCAGGGGCCACGAGACAAAGCAGCGCAGGCTCGACAAATATTTTGTCTGTTCTTCATTTTTTTCTATTTTTCATTTTTTTTAGGCTGCCCGCTCCTCGATGAATGAATCTTCGGAAATCTTTGGACTTTGAGTCCAAATAGTCAATAAAATCGAGAAAGCTTAATTTTGAATGGAAAAGTTGTGTAGAATATTTTTTCTGCAACGAATCAGCGTGTGGTAAGTAGCGCCCTGTCGAGAGCAGCTTCCTGCACACTCCTCCGCGCTGATCCTCAAGCGAGCAAACAAATTCAATTCAAAGGACTTTTATCTTTGGAATTTCTCAATCCGAATAGCTTGCGAATGCTGAGGTGAGACTTTTGGCGGAGTCTGTATATGTAGGACGTGGAGGATCGTGAAAGCGCGGCGTGCGGAGCTGATATATCGCCTCGTTAATGTTTCGCTTCATCAGATGTTATGACTGGGCATCCTTTACTCTTGCCACTGGGTGGTAATTTTCGTTGGGGTCTTATTGTGAAATGTACCGTTATAAATTACATAGCCCTACACCGAGCGCGTCATCAGTAAATGGGATAAAAGAGAAGAAGGGAGAAAGTCTCTCGATTCGCCTTTTTTTGCTTCGCTAGCCTGGCGAGAGACTGTCATGTTTCAGAGGAACCTTTCGCGGCATAAAGAGCCCGAAGCTGCTGCGGTGTGTGCATTGAAAAAGAGATGCGCGCGGCTTAGCGCGTTTCATCTTTCTCCCATATAGCACGGGGTCTCGGGTGCATAAACAGACATCGGTCTGACCGTGCGTGCGCTGAAATATCCCTCGCCAAGCTTAATCAGCGTTTGCACACGCGCTGCGTCTTCAATTATACAAGCTTATTTATGTTTTTTGTGTGCGAATGTACGACGTGGATGGCAAATCCGTTCACGGGGGTGTGTCATCAGGGAATATAAATATTGGAAAGTATATTTTTCCACCTTGCCACGTTCGCGTGCGTCGCATAAATGTCCAGAATAATTACAAAACTCAATAAACACCGATATTCATATTCAGTCGATCCTATCAATTCAATTAAACGTCCAATTTTTTATCTCGCATTATTGGACACATTGAAAAATCGATGCAGCAGTTGGACTCGTTATCTGAACTTGTGACATTTTATTACTCAAGTACCATCACGTCATCGCGATCGTTCGCATTCTCATTTTATTCGAAATCGGCGGACAGAAGAGGCAAAAAAAAAGAGAATTCAAATGTAAAAGTAAAACAAAAATTAAAAATAATCATCTTTCGATGTGAAATAATCGTGAAATAATAAAATAATATTCAAGAGACGCGGCGGCGGCTCGTATAATATACAACGAAATACATAAATATGTAAAATAATATTACATATTAATAGGTTGTTATATTGATATATTATTACAATAATTATAATAAAATAATTATAATAATTATTGTAATAATAATTATTATTATAATAATATATTAATATTAAATATTATTTCATTTTATTAAAATATATATAACATTCTGTATATTATATAATAAATAAAAATGAATCTACATTGTTATGAAATAATAATATAAATGTATTATATAATATATATAATATTGTATTTTTATAATAAAAATATTAAATAATACTAATAAAATAAAATAATCGCAAAATACAGTAAAATAAAAATTGAAAATCATCATGTCTCGATGTGAAATCCCTGCATCGATCCGCATGTCATTTCATCATTAACCATGGACTCTAATGTCGTCGTCGTCGTTGCCGACATTATAATCTATTCCGTGGATCATAAAAAATGGTAATGAATTCTCAGTAACAAATATAAACCGGGGGAGGCTTCCCTATCATTATGGAAATGCGACTCTGCGCCTCGTCCGTTCTCTCCCTCTCTCCTTTTCACTTGCAACTTCCTTTTTATTCAATCCCTTCTTCTCTTTCCTCTTACTGCGCTTTCTCGCACTCTCTCGCCCTCTGGTTCTATTACTTCTCTGCATTGGAATATCTTAATATACCCACGCGCGAAATCCGCGAACGTCCGAGCACGGTAACCTGTCAAACTGCCCTCGTAGAGTACCTGACGTACGCCTCGTAAACTGTAATGACCGCGTTGAGCAGTTATTCGGGTAATATGACCACACACGCACTTAGAGGCTCGATTTTTCATGCGGATGAGTTCAGTGATTCTGACGTCATTTTGTTTCGCTACCCGACGCGTTCGACTTTTGGAAAACTCAAATTTGAAAATTCAACTATTTTTCCGGTAGAAAAAAAAGTTTTATTTAAATATTAAACGAAATGTATGACATTTGGGCAGAAAAGATCGATAAAAAAAATTGAAAAAAAGTCGACGAGTTAAGATTGTCTGGAGGAAGGATTCCCCGAATGTTTTCCTCCCCCGCAAGATTCGTTTAGGCTCGTTAAATGATTCGCGTTAGTACAAACGCCTTTTTCGAAAAATTTATTTCCTCATTCGCACAAAAAGAAAAAAATGGAAAAAAAAATTGTGAAATAAACTGCTGCTGGCGTGCACTTGGTTGGGTGGAACGGAAACGGGAGGATAAAAATGGCGACAAGATCGTGAGGCGACAAGGAACAGGACTAAAAACGCAGTCAGAGTGTACCTTTGACAGCGACGAGGATGAGGGCGAACGGCCCGTGGGGGAGGCCAGGTCAGACGGAAAGTCATTGAGAATCCCTTCTGCGAGGTCCCGGTAACTCAATCCGTATCTCGCCAACACGCCAACGATAACTGTAAACAGGATCATTACTTTAACCGAAGTGATACTGAAGCTCGTGTTATCGAGCCCAGTATCGAGAGTCGCGACACGTCGGACCAAAGTCGCGGCTCCCCTATGTGTACAATGTACACATTATATATTTATATTTATCCCTGTGTATATAGCGTTGCCATCGCGGCCCATAAATTTCCAATGTCAGGCTCCACAGCAGCGGAACCTATTCTCTCCAACATTTTACTCGTTTCTTTCGCTCCTCTCTACATTATTTTTCTTTGGCACTATCCATGCATTTATTTATTGAAAATAATTTTTCCAACTGGTTTATTTATAAACCGCAAGCGTATTGTTTTTTTTTTTTTTTTTTAACGTCCCATAACACAATTCTGTTAATAATAAAGATAAACGATGAATGGCAAATTTTATTGAACTGAATCTCCATTTTTTACGAGAGATGAAAACTCATTCGCGTAAAAAAATCATGTTTTTTCTCAAAATAAGAATATTCAATTTTTAATTAATTTATCGCATGATTTCGTACAACAATTGATTTATTTGTTGCAAATAATATTCACAACTGTTTTTATAAACCGCAAACCTATATATTGTATTTATTTTTTGAAACATCCAATTAAACAATTCTGTTAACAATAAAGATAAACGATGAATGGCCAATTTGGTTGAACTGAATCTCCATTTTTTACGAGAGATGAAAACTATTTTGCGTAACAAAATCACGTTTTTTCTAAAAATGAGAATATTCAATTAATTTTGATTAATTATCCCATGATTTCGTACAACGATTAACTAGATATTAACCTTTTGAATGCTCTACGACGAAATTCATGAATTTTTTGTTGCTTAAACATTTTCAAAGATCATCCACCGGCAAGAAATCCGAGTTTCAACGAAAAAAAATCTCTCTGTTCAAAATGTCTGAGATTTATGTTAATTGGTCGATTCGGCGAGATAAGAAGAAGATGCGACAAGAAATCTGTGACGTATAATTACGTTACGTGCCCCGGTAGCGGGCCTCGAAACGTCCGATCGAAAATTTAATTCCGATCGTAAAAAAAACACATTTCACAAAGATCATGTGCAGTGTCGACATTTTTGATTGATTTCGAGGAGCTTCTCGTTGACCATTCATTTCATCGAAAAATTTTACGCCACGTCTTCAATCATTTAAAACGATGTTAACAACTTTTCGAAGTCTCCTCAATTATATCTTTTTAATGGTGAAGGAAAAAAGACACTGAGGAGTCCGGTTTCGAAAATCAACGACTCATTCGTCTCAGCTTGTCACTACTGACTTTTTATTGGCAGTCATTAGTTACAAGAAAAAAAAAAACAAAATACTGGTGAAAGCAAAATTTTTAAAATTCACATATTTTTATTGTTTATTGTTATTATTATTATTATTTTTATTGAAAAATAGCGTATTAAGCAATTTATGCAAAAAATAATTATCAAAATATGATAAATGTCTTTTTTCTGATTAAAATAATTTTTTAATTCACGAATTCCTGGACATTCGTGCTTGGAAATACCAAGTCGAATTCTTTCAGGACGAATCCAGGACGAATGTCCCGAGGAGGTTCTCATTAGCAGTCCTCAACGGGGCGTCCTCGCCATTCTCGTACTCCGCTTTCTCTCTCCTCCTGTCGCTCTCCCTCCCCCTCCTAGCGTCTTGTCTTCTCATCGTATAAGTTCTCGTGGTTTGTTGTACGCAATGTCCAGGCAATGTCCAGGTGTTCGCGTGGAGGATCAGAAAAACCGCGTTTACGTATACAGGAGGAGAAGAGACGGTTGAGAATTCCTCGTCAGCCGCCCACGTGTTCGGAAGCGTCTGTACGAAACGCCTACCGCCAAACTGGCCAACCGAGACGTTTTTTTTGGCTAAAGTCACCGGAAGGCATTTTCACAAAAGTCATGACTAATGACGGTCGTTAAACTTGGCACAATGTGATTTATAGGGGGTCGGTGACTTTTTCCCAGACTCAGCTCTCTGTACAAGGATTATAACGACGGCGATGATGATCATCATCATCATTATGATGATTACAAGGATTACGAGTGTCCACCACAATCCCTGAACAACTTGGCTAATTTCTATTCCCAAAGAAGGCGTTTTCCCAACCTACGAACATTTCATCCCCCTCTCACGTCTCTTGGGCACCGAAGAATAATGTAAATCGCATTTCCAACCGGATGAAACGAACGCTCTTCATACCCTTGAGAAAGCTAGCCAGCCCCAAGGGGTGTGTTCACCTCATAAAGCCTCGTTGGATCTTTCTAATGATCACTGGGCGGAGCACTCGTCTCGGAGAACTATAGTCGTAAATTTGTCAGCACACTCGGAAGAAATCACGTAGCGAGCAGCAGGCAACGAGGGTGCGTCTCAAAACCGTTCGTTTTCTAACTTGAAAATCCCTCACGACCTACGCAACGCCGAAGAAATCCCTAAGCGGAATTCTAATCGATTTACTTGTTGTGTATTTCTAAAGAACACGTCGCTGTGTCAAAGATTCTTGGATTCTGGAGAAAACGTTTCACATATTTCATGCAGAGGGCGTAGACGTTCGAAATTGGTGGAAAATTGTGGAGATGTTGATTAATTCAGAGCCAGATGGTTCAAACTCCGTCATACCTGAACCATGATTCGACAGAATTCACTTTGCTGCTAAATTCTAATGAAAAAACATCTCTCCCTCCCTCTGTCTCTTTGCTGAAAACCAAATTTTGTTGAAAAAGGTGGACATTCCGTTCGGTACGTTCGACTAAACGTTATTTTTTTGATGATCCCAAAAATTGTGTCAATGCAGCAAGAAATATTTTAGAAAGTTTGTTCACAAGCAAATTTTTGTAGTTCCACTCGTAAATTCCGCTGACAATTTCATTAGAAACAAAATATACTGCCAAAATAACGAAAATTTTAAAATTATCGAAAAATATCTAGTTTATCGTATTCAACAAAATATCGACCATTTTTGATAAAATTGTATTGGAAGAGATCGATATATTTTGTTCGATACGTTCGATTAAACGTTTTCTTTTTAATAATCCCAAAAAATTGTGTCAATGCAGCGAGAAATATTTTAGAAAGTCTCTTCGGAAGCAAATTTTTGTCGTTCCACTCGTAAATTCCGCTGACAATTTCATTAGAAACAAAATATACTGCGAAAATAACGAAAATTTCAAAATTATCAAAAAACATTTAGTTTACCGCGTATTCAACAAAATATCGACGATTTTTTAACAAAATTTAATTTCCAGTCATCTTTTTGAAAAATGGAACGATTATGATGAGAAGAAGCGAAAAGAATATTTCGTCTTTGGCAAAGCTTATTATCGGAGAACTTGTATGGCTGGATCTCGGAGTAATTGCAGAATCGTAACAATACCAAATGACGTACGGTTATGTCTGTAAAAGCAAGCTTCCTTGTTCTACTTGTGTTCTGTATATTGTCAGCTAAATATATGGCGTTATACATATAATAAAATTGCAAAGGGACAGGAGGAAAGTAGTACAATCTGGGTATACTGCCGTTTGGCCGTAGCAGATATACGCTCCCCTGGAAATAAATGTCTCTATAAGGGAGTTGGCAAGTTCTCTGGACGCGATATCAAGATGCCGCCGCGGCTAATACAGCCACCCCGGCTGGCCTTCATCCTGCGTCTCCGACGCAGTGTGTGCTCTCTTATTTTCCCATTGAGAACAAGAAAACACACCAGCGTCCCTAGTGCACGTCTACGGCCGAGTAACTTTCATGCTTTTGTCTGCCGGAACGTTCAAGTTGAAACAATATTCGTATTTGGTGTATCGAGGAGGCTGCTGGTGGATCGCAAAACGTTCCATTTTCCTGTAAAATGAAACGTTGCCGAGTCTTGCACTGTGAACAATATTTTGTTGAAAAAGATGAATATTTTGTTCGATACGTTCGACTAAACGTTTTTTTGAATAAATTTGAATAATTTCTTCCTAGAATGACAATTTTTTTACGATTATTGAATAAAAAAGTTTAACCGAATGCATCCAACGAAAAATCGAATTTTTCCAACAAAATTTTGTCCGGTAGGAAAAACCACTAAGGCACTGCACTGTGGAACTTTGCAGCTACCCTGTATACGAAAAAAATATGAAAAATGAAAAAATATCGAAAGGGGCACGTTCAAGGGATTCGAAAAAGGTTTTTGTGCCCAAAACTCTTTCTTCCTTCTCCTTCTTCTTTTTCTAATATATCTCTTGTGTACACTGGACGATTCTCAAGCAATATCAAAAAGAACGCCCCACTACGGCGGCACAGCTTTTATCTCTGCACTTTTATCCGCGAGGGAGAATGGGACTTGTGTCCAATAAAGTCAAGTTATTTCCGTAGGTAGACTCCTGTCTCTCTGGAACCTGTCGCGGTAGCACAAAGTAGCCCGCGGCCGGTTTTATCGCACGTGAATATGGCGGTCAAAAAAGGGATGTCAGCTATCTTTATTGCACTCCAGTGTCAACTGCGGTAAAGCCCTTAACCTTTTCCTCTCCCGGAGTCTTTCACACGCCGGGAAAATCGTCATTTCCATTTACACACTTTGGCTATCTTGTGCAATAATTTGAGAAGAAAATCTATTTAGTCTAAAAAAAAACTCAAAATGGAAATAAAATAAAGTTATTACACTGGAAATGAAATTATTGATAATTTCAAAATTTTCGTCATTTTGGCAGCATATTTGGTTTCTAACGGAATTGTCAGAGGAGTCTACGAGTGTAACGACAAAAATTTGCTGCCGAAGAGACTTTCTAAAATATTTCTTGCTGCATTGACACAATTTTTGGGATTATTAAAAAAAAACGTATAATCGAACGTATCGAACAAAATATACC
Organism: Hyposoter didymator; assembly: GCA_037952995.1. Classification (NCBI taxonomy): domain Eukaryota; kingdom Metazoa; phylum Arthropoda; class Insecta; order Hymenoptera; family Ichneumonidae; genus Hyposoter; species Hyposoter didymator. The sequence continues at coordinate 4,717,988 of JBAJMU010000005.1, read as the reverse complement.
GATCTCTTCCAACACAATTTTATCAAAAATGGTCGATATTTTTTTGAATACGATAAACTAGATATTTTTCGATAATTTCAAATTTTCCGTCATTTTGGCAGCATATTTGGTTTCTAACGGAATTGTCAGAGGAATGTACGAGTGGAACGACAAAAATTTGCTGCCGAAGAGACTTTCTAAAATATTTCTCATTGCATTGACACGATTTCGGGATTATTCAAAAAAAAATGTTTAAACGAACGTATCGAACAAAAAATCCTACTTTTTCAACAAAATTTTGTTTTCAGTGTATGCGATATTTATCGGAAGTTCATTTGGCGTAGTCGATAAACACCGAAAATACATAAACTCCCAGTGTACGCAGATGTACCAGAAGAAAAGAAGGTTCACAGGGACCGCGGGTGAAAAAAAACGAGAAAAAAAACTATCACGATATACACATATTTACGACGATCGCGTGAACTGCAAAAGAGGGGCGTCACAAAGAATATTTGTCCGGAGGTTAAAGTGCGGAAAAGTTTGCACCGCCAAGAGACGATACTCCGTTGAATAATTTTTCACGACTTTGGTCTCCTCGTTCTTTGGCCTCTTTTTCTTTACGTCTCTTCGGTAGCTCGCACACGTACAAACAGTCAAGAAGACTACTTGTCCGGATACAGTGTACACAAATGCCGCGTATATTCGCGTCTCTCAATGTTCCACCGTCTCCTTGCTAGCACGATGAGCAAGTCTTTTGTTCGAGGAGCGTACAATCTCGAGAAGCACCTCGCACGTAACGTATGAAGTTTGTGTGATTCTCGCTCAATATATATAAAAACGCAAATGTATGAACAGCTAAAATCTACAGGGTATTCTAAAAACCATAACGAACATTAACTGTACGCACAGGCCATAAAAATCTCAAACGGAAAAAGTCCTCGCAGACATTTTTCTCCGAGGCCCCATTCACTGAAAATGAAATTTCGTAAAAAAAATCGTCGATATTTCGTTGAAAACGATAAACTAAATATTTTTCGATAATTTCGAAATTTTCGTTATTTTGGCAGTAAATTTGGTTTCCAACGAAATTGTCAGCGAAATTAACGAGTGGATCGGCAAAAATTTGCTTCCGAAGAGACTTTCTAAAATATTTCTCGCTGCAATGACACAATTTTTTGTATATTGTTCAACAAAACGTATCGAACACAATATCGATCTTTTCCAACAAAATTTTCTCAAAAATGGTCGATATTTCGTTGAATACGAAAAACTAAATATTTTTCAATAATTTCAAAATTTTCGTTATTTTGGCAATATTTTTGGTTTCCAACGAAATTTTCAGCGAAATTAACGAGTGAGACGATAAAAATTTGGCTCCAAACAGACTTTCTAAAATATTTCTTGTTGCAATGACACAATTTTTGGGATTATTCAAAAAAAAGTTTGGTCGAACGTATCGAACAAAATATCCATCTTTTTCAACAAAATTTCATTTCCCATGTTGTAAAGGCATGAGCGATAGATCCAAAGAATTTTTTCTTCAAAATTTCTCAATCAACCAGTCGTCCAGTGGCAACACTTGGAGCAACTCAAACAGGAAAAAGCTGTCAAAGGCCCAGGAACGACGTGCAAATTTCATAGTAACATGGACATGACAAAGATGGCGAGAAAGAAACTGGTGCGAGCTGAAGTGTAGAGCGATGTGCCTGCGCGATAATACCCGCTTCGAAAGATGGATTCTTCCATACGTATGAATATTTATATACGTATATATACGTACGCAACATCGTGTCATTCATGCCAGAACGGATTAGCATGTAAATGAGCTATACGAGCATGCCCATCACAATGGAGACCTAATCTCGTTACGAGACTATAAAATATGACATGTACGACGTTTCGTGGATACAGAAGAGAAAATACACATATAAACATAATCTTTGTATATAATGTATACATTAGTTACTATATTTACGGAAGCGAAGGGTATCAGGAGAAAAAGAAGCAGCACACAGCAGCCACATTCTCGTTGTCACTTTCTCGGGTATAGCTAAGAATGACGCAACGCCCAATCGTGGTTAGGGAGTGCCATATAACTGAATAGGGACCCTTAGCTATGATATAGACGAGAGAAGACAACGTTATTTATTTTCTTATGTATGTAAGTGTGCCATCGTACGAATATATAGACGTACAAACTTTACCACATGACAGACGAGATCCGTACACAAGAGGATCCATTGATCACACAACCAGCTCCCATTTGTGCTATACACAAACTTTTGATATATTAACGCCAAGATGTATAAAGAATACACATGAAATATCGTTCTTTCAAGATCCTTTTGATTAAGCTTTTTTCCCGGAAAAGCAAACACCGATACGTACGACGTCTCGTCACAATCGATTTATTTTTTTTCTTCATGCAAATTACCAAAGATTTTATTTCTATGGCTCTAGTATGGCTTCCGGTGGATAAACTTTTCAACTTAATGGATTGTGGAAGGGAAAATAATTTTATGGAATTATTTTCGAAAATTGAAGTTGCGATCGTTCGAGTTAATTATTTTAAATGGTTTTTTGATAATTAATTGAATTTTTTTTTTAATTGCAATCGGAATGACGTTTTTCAAAAGTTTAATAGATTCTTCGTTCGAGTTGCCAGACTTTTTCCATATTTAAAACGGCAAGGTGTTTGTTGGACACAGTTCAAATGGAAAACGTCCCATTTGCCCGGGGCAAATCGGCACAGCCCAATTTGCCCACAGCGTTAATTCGACACCGGGTCAAATGGACACAGTGTCAGTTCGACACCGGAGTTCGACACCGTAGCATTTGCCCGGTGCAACTCGCCACAAGCCCAATTCGCCTACTGTGTCAATTCGACACCGTGCCAAATGGACACAGTGTCAGTTCGACACCGGAGTTCGACACCGTAGCATTTGCCCGGTGCAACTCGCCACNTGTCGAATTAACGCTGTGGGCAAATTGGGCTGTGCCGATTTGCCCCGGGCAAATGGGACGTTTTCCATTTGAACTGTGTCCAACAAACACCTTGCCTTTAAAACGCGTACGTGACTTTAAAGGGACTCGGTGAATACGGCGAAGAAAACTTATCGCTGGGACCACCGTGAATTTTAAATATCCACATGCAACATGTATTTCGTTTCCAATTTTTTTTCGTTTTTTTTTTCACGTGTTTCATTGTATTCTTTGTCCCCAGACGTTTGGAAGCCGAGCCCAGAGCTACGAGCCGAGCAATAAGCGCGTATTATTGTTGCCAGGCCTGAGGAAACTTTGAAACTTCTTGAACGACGTTCGCACGCTATGTTTTTCAATGCTATTTGAGAACTTTTCGAGTTTGCTCGGCCCCACCACTCGAAGCAATAATATTAGCTTATTCCTCGCTCGTTTCTGTTATGCGACCATGGAAATAAGAGTCCGAGACCCTCGACTTCGAACTGATGAATAAAATCTGAAAAATCATTTTTTAAACGGCCTCGTAATTTCGTACGAGTGACATTACGAAAAAAAAACATTTTTGGGCCTCGATACGCTCAATACTCCTGAAAAAATTTCTCGAACTACATAAAAGCAAATCCTCAGCATAACACATGAGACCGGAAACGAAAAATCTCGAAAATTGCAGAAAAAAATCCCTCAATGCCACTAAAAAAAAAGAAACATCTTCGCAAGACTTAGGAATTGACCCAAACACAATGTGTGCTTGATATCCGGTTTGAGATGACTTCCGGCAAGGGTGTTCCTAAGAGGCGTATTAGTTGAGCTCGTGGTGGATGTTGAAGAATCCGATTTCCGTACTTTGACGAGAGAGGGCGTAACGTGGTAGCCAAGTCTCACTTTTCGTGTGGTCCTTGAATACACAAACGTATATATTCGTATATGAAAGTGTAGAATATGGTGTTGGGTGAAATGAAAAGGACTGCGAGGTTTGATGGAAGGCTAAATAGCGTCACGCGCGTTTCTTGACAGAGGACAGTGGCCAGCGAGCAGAGCGACGCTAGTGGAAGCTTCTACAAAGCTGAGGATCGTCTGACGAAAACCTGGACGAAGGCGCCACATGCGCTCGTTCCGCTCTCGCCACTGTTCTGAGTGACAGCGCAGCGACAAGTTGACATGTTTGTACAGAAGCCGCACAATGGACGTATAAGAGCATTAACGAATACGCACTGCAGTATATACACAAGGGGCTCGAGCATTTTATATACATTTTTTTTTGTGTTCCGAACAACCCGGCGTTTTGTCGGGACCTCGAAAGCGACATCGGCCACTCTTAACCGACAAAACGAGGAAGGGAACCTCGAGTCCTCTACAAACCGAGGACAGGTGGTCGAAATACTCGTGCATTTCTCGTTACTCGTCCCGCGCGCTCTTCTTCCTTTCCGATTCTTGGATTTTTATTGTATCTTTTGATCTCTCTGACTTTGACTCTTGTTAGGTGCCATTTTTTATTTAAATACAATTTATTTCAATTAATTATCTAAATTTGTTTTAATAAATTGAATTAATAAACTAAAATTATATTGAGAAATTAAAATTATATTAAGAAATTGAAATTACACTTCTGAATTGAATTAATCAATTAAATTGATAAACATTAATGAATCCAATTGTTATTTTTATCGACAGTAAATTTTCGATTCGTTTTTCTGAAATTATCAATTTTATTCCATTGACCAGTTATTGGAAAAATTCAGCTGGCGGTTGTGAGCATTTCGTATGATTTTTCTTCTCAGGTGCAATTTTCGATTTAAATTAAATTTATTTTTATTGATAAATTGAATTTATCGTCGATGGAAATAAAAAACAAGTGGATTCATCAATAAACATTAATGAATCCAATTAATGTTTATTTCCATCGACAATAAATTTTCTGGAATTATAAATTATTCCACTGACCAGTTGTTGGAAAAATTCGGCCGAAGGTTGCGAGCATTTCGTATGATTTTTCGTAGTTGCTCATGATTTATGAACATTTTTGCGATCGAGCCTCGAGAAAGAATGAGAACGAAATTTGAATCGAATCAAAACTGGCCTGGTGAACTGGGCTGACACGTGGAGATGGATTTTCCGAGGGACATACCAACAAACCAACAGTTACGGGAGAGTGATGAGATAAACCACGCGATGGGGGATGAAAAAGGCAAACGGAAATATTTTCGAAAGATCGATGGTTCCAAACGGATGGCACGCGAGATCGATCGAGTTCGGTTGGATTTTCCACTTCTACGACGCGCGATGAGGGCTTTCTGCGTGTGTACGAGCGTCATAACGTGTGCACAGTGGAGAGAAAAAAACGAGGGGAAAATGAGACGATGCTCCATGACACTGACGAATGGCCGCAGCCTCACCTCGTTCGTCTTTATATTTTTCCTGTCGCTGAATTCTCACGCACGAACAAACACACACACACACACACACACACGTTTCGTGATCCCGTATAGAAATGGCGTCGAGCCGCTACCGCCGCACGTCTCAATTTTTTCGTATCCGCAATCTCCATAAAAACTGAACAAGTCCCAGAAAATTAACAACAACGAAAAATGATGAAAAAAAAATGGAAAGCTCAAAGTTGCTGCGAATCGAGAGATTCAACATTTTTTTGAAATTCAATTTCGAAATATAATTCGTAGCGATATTTTTAATCCACTCGATTGAATATTTTGTCGATGTATAAATCTCACGAGGAAGCGAACGAGAAATTTTTATTGTTATTTATCACGCTATTACGAGTCGTTTATAATATTTATAAAATGAATCTCTCACCTGTACGACAAGCAAAGATTCAGGATGAAATACCGTTCGCAATTTATTAAACGTACCAATACCAAGTCAGTTCTATATTCTCAAAGGTGTATAATTATTACATTCGTCTTCCGAGAGTGAAAACAACGAGAAGAAAAAGAAAAAAAGAGTTGGGCAGGCAATCTAATTTTCGAGTCGGCAATCATCATCGTTCATCATTTCGCGAAGACAGTAATTAACTTGTTCCTGAAGTTGAGCTGCTCCGTGCGCGTGACCGTCTCGCTGTTTTATCGCGACGAATTTAAAATCCAGCGTTTTCCAACTTATCCACGAACGCACTCGTTCGGATTTTCGTCCATAAAAAGTCCAATCATCACTTTGATAGAACTCGCAACATTTTCTACCACAGTAAAGATTTTTAAGAATTATTCAAAAGTTTGAAAAATCGAAAATGATAAAAATTGGGAAATTACGCACTTCCGCCCACGCCTTTCGACTAATTAGTCGCGTTTGTTACGTGTTCCCGTGGATTTTCAGATAAAAAGTTAATCCCATTTGGACGACATTTATTTTCTAACTCATCGAGCGTATCGCCGTGTGTGTTGACATGATTTTCTCTCTTTCTTATTGTCTCTGCATGCAAGTCGAACAAGCGTCTATATACATTTGCCTATGTACGCCTAGTAGTAAATCTCAAGATTCTCCGACATTTGTGTATACCTGTATCGGATGCTGCATGTATATATGCATGTATGCATAGGTAGATGCATGCACCGGTGAGAATGATTATACGGCCACTCTGGGCCCCGCTACCTACCGTGTTTCTTGATTGCTATCGGTGCAGCTGCGCCCACAATTTGTGTTTCCCGTCACCCGTGCGTAAGAGAGCCGTCCGTCAACGTCGTGACCGACCATAACGATGCGCCGAGCTCTCACAAGCTTCTCTTTATAAATATATACGTATACGTACTAAGAAGAAGCGAAGAGAGCGAGAGGAGCAGATGAGCAAAGATGGAACAAGAACGAGAGATATACGAGAAAGATCACGACCAAGTAGATGGACACAAAAGAGATATAAAGTGTGCACAAAGTTGCCCTCTGATCAAAATTTCATAGGCAGGCATCTAAATCCTCGAGCGAAATATTCTTAGTTCACCTTTTTCTGCAATTTGTGAATCAACGATCAAGTTAATAAAATTTGGTAAATATATTCTTTAATTATTTATATGACGATACAAATTTTTTTACATTTTTCCACCACGTGGTACTCGACTAATTGATCACTAAAGTTCACGTGTATAAGCACAGAGTTTACATATATACAGTTATACATCTCGTACCTAAGAAGTTCGATCAAACTCTCAATTATATTCGATAACCACGTGGTTAAAAATTTGGAAAAAATTTGTGTTTTTATACTTGATGCCAAAGAATGTCATCGCCAAATTTGATCAAATTCTGATTATTTTTATTTCATGATCCAACCTCCTTAATAGACAATGCGTTGGAGTGTGAATCCCGAAGGTCTCCCTCTCGGAGAATCAACGGAATATACACACGGAATATTGGGAGGATATGGTGGATAGTGGTTTTTATATGTTTATCCGTTAAATGTATATTCTTTGGTTTCACGATGAGATAAAGAGCCGCAAAAGATGAAGTGGGCAACACGACACTCTTTGACTTTTAGTGTGCGTGCGTCCGTTCCTTGTGAGAGCTGGCCCTCGGGACCAACTACAATATGAAATAGAACTTGGCTTGTCTCTCGTTTAATCTCTTTCAGAGCAAGAGATTTAACGATCTCCAGTCATTTCCGGTTACGTAAATGATGCAAATGATAATTACTACGTACGTATATTCTCGGCTCGTCGAGATATCTCTCCCAAGAGTTGCCAAGCCGCCTGTGTACTATCGCATTTAGGCATCTATATTGCCTCGCTGTTAAATTTTATTGTTAGTGGATGCAGGCAGCTTTTGCTGCGCCTCGAGAAGTCACGAATCGTTCGTCGTTACTTTATCATGCTGATCCAGGGAAAAAGACTTTTTTATTTTTATTTTTATTTCTTTTTTATTACCAAATAATTTACACCGCGATGTCCGGTTCGTTATAATGCGAATTGTAAAAGCATATAAAAGCAGCGAGAAAAAAAAGGTTTACAGTGTTGATGAGTCTCCATTCATTTTATTGATAAAAATTACGACCGAAAATGAGGAAATTCTCAAAACGACATTTTGCTAGTCGTTTGTAATCGAAGCATGACCCAAATTTTCACAAATTTCAATAACAGATTCAACAGCTCCCGAACAAAAGAAAATAATCCTCCATTTTCCGTTCACGAATTTTCGCGGTTCGTTGGCGATCTGACAGCCGCTAAATAATGCGACGAACCAATGACGACGGGCACTGTGTGTTGCGGGAGACTGATGAACCAGATCAACTTCTCGTTTATATGGACCGGTGGAAAAAATGCTTCTAACTCTCCAAGAGAAATGGGCATGCCATTTTTTGAACCAGCAGATTTTTGAAGCTTTAGCCAAGTAAATGGATCACCTTCACTGCGGGCGTCCAAAAACATGAAACTCGAGTTCGTGCGTCGTTGGCTTCTCTTCTTTTTACAGGATATTACTTACGCAGTAGCTCCTGTCAGCTGTTTTTTTTTCTTTCTTTTTTTTTTTGAATTCTGTCGATACTCGTCAGCGTGCCAACGCGAAGAAAGAGATCCGTTCAGTGGTTTAGCATAAAAAGGTTGTTATCCTCTCGCTCTCTTTCTCTTTCTCTCGTCCCCTTTATATCTCTCTGCCCTGTTGGAGATTCGAGAAGGTTCTCAGCTTTCGGAAATGCTTTGGTCCATATCTTGCTACAGGCGTATCGTGTATCAAAGCCTCGAGCCTTCCTCGCTCCCTTCTGTTTCCTTTTTCTCTCTCTCTCTCTCTCTCATAACATTTCAAAATCCGTCTCTCTTCACACTGAACCGACAAGCATTCGATCTCAGTTTCCTCATTTCGATAAAACGATAAATAACTCGGGACAACGTGATAAATTATTAACCAGATAATTAAATCAACAGTCAGAACTCAATCAGTCGACTTTTGAAACAAGATCCCGCACTGCTGAAGCACTTGGAAAATAAAAAATGAACCTCCGTTCCTACAAAGTTTTATTTCTTCGAGTTCTACAGCTAAGAAAACTCTTGGCCTCGATACGAAAGGAAAATTTATTACAAATAACATCGTGAGAAACAATGAAATAAGAAATCCGAAAGTCATTTGTGTGTGTGTGTGAGTTGACTATTATATTTCTCTCGACGCGCCGATTCTCCTCCGCACAAAGATTTATTAAAATGGAGCTGCTTTTGCCCTCCCTCTGAAGCAATCTCCAGTCGAACCGAGCTTCGAGTGATAGTCGTATATTCTCGTGATCGTAAAATGGTCCGTTTAACGTCAAAAATAGAAATATATTATAACGTTACGACGCGGGGAGGAAAGCAACCGCGAGCATTATCCGTTCTGTGTCATAAAAATGATATCGTGAGCTTACACTCGTTTATTGCGACTGGGATTCATGTAATATACGTGCCAGTCGAGCAAGTCAATGTCTGTGTGCATACACATGCATACTTCGATCTATGTAACATATATATTTATGTAGCAATGTATATTGTGTGTAATGCACAATATGCCATAAGAAGCGGAGAGGAGTAAACAATTTCAAAACATACTCTTAAATCGTTTCACGTCGCTCACCGCCCGAGCTCCCGGGTTGTAATTAATAATAGTTCTGTTTACCACACGTTTCCAAGTGTTTATGGTGGATAAGTATACGGTATACATGCCAACGCGAGAGATACCACGAGGTGAGTGGCTCACGCCGAGACGCTTTTTCATTCGCACACGATGAACAATAAATATACAGGGTGTGTATAGAAAATGCAGTTTGTCCTCGTAGGATGCATGGATCGTGATATTCTCAACGGAAAAGTCTCCGGTCCCTTCTTCCTGAGAGACGTTTCGCTGCTGAGATATTTATTCATTCATTAAGGAGGTTGGATCCCGACGATGAAATGTCGCCATGTCGAACCATGTCAAAAACATAACAAATTTCAATAAAATAAGAATTTATTACTATTTGGTAAATATATTCTTTAATAATTTATATGACGATACAAATTTTTTTAGATTTTTCCACCACGTAGTTACTCGAGTAATTGAACACTAAAGATCACGTGTGTAAGCACAGAGTTTACATAAATACAGGTATACATATCGTGCATAAGAGGTTCGATTTATCTCTCAATTGTTCGATAACCACGTGGTAAAAAATTTGGAAAAAATTTGTATTTTCATACTCGATGCCATAGAATGTTATCATCAAATTTGATTAAATTCTGATTATTTTGATATCGTGATCCAACCTCCTTGATAAACATCCTCCGCGACGGTTCAGCGAAAAGGAAAATGGCTCGGGATTCTCATTTTCACATTACCATGGTCGATGGATGTATTGTGAATGTGAATTTTGAGACACTCTGTATATATACGTCACGGAGAGCGCCGAGATTGGAATTCACCACTTTTGAGCTGTTCGATAAGCGTTTCTCGATAATACGTCAGGAGATCTCTCTCCCAAGTGGTATAATTCCACTGAAATGCATCAGAATAGATTGCCCATATCCTATACGCAATTTTATCGCGTGTTTCCAACTCTCGCACGTACGATATCCAACAAACGCATACGCGCGTACACAAAAGAGCCTCGAGTCCATTTAAAGCACTTGTGACGGGTAAACACACGCGACGTCCACCTTCTTTATACTCCGAAGATTATGCTAACGCCACCAAGATCTTCTCAGATAACGGAGTGATGCAAATTTACAACATTATCGTGATCAACAGGTTTATAAAGCCCGATGGCTTTTCCCGCGAATCCGAACACGTTCGCCAACTCGTCGATGCTGAATGGTAATGATGATGAAAAAATTTGCAAGCAATAATTCTTCCCGCTGCTTCCAATGGCTTCATTGAATTGCCGAGTGACTTTTGCGTTCGAAGATTTCTCGTAATTATATTCAACGTCAAATTCATGTTGAAAAAAAAAGTTTACGAGTCCCTAAACATTTTCCAACGCCTCACCAACTGTCCGGAGCCTCAAACGCGAAAAACGATTGCTTAATTCTTCCATTTCCTCCGACTGAGCATTGATCGTGTAATTAACAATCGAAAGATTGATCGATGATGATAAATCGAGTGAAAAAAAATCCAGTCGACGACTGGACTGGTCGACGAGCAAGCGATGGAAAAAAATCACCAACACTCGACTATTTTCAATGTTCCAAGCCAAATGAGATTCAAGCTACTCCGAGTGATTGAATTTTCCTCGTTTATCATCGCAGTAATAACTGGAACGTTCCATTTTTCACCTGATAATCACTCCCCATCAAATCCATCCACACAACTCGTAATAAAAAGGAATGATTCTAATCTGATTACTATTCGGAATAATTCTTGTTCGTTGAAAATCATTCACAAAATTTTTCCTCCGATTAATTATTCATAATCATTCGATCATGACGTCGTGCTCGTTTTTTTTTATACGTTCTCGAGGCTTTGGCATGGCCTGCACACATTTGCATTCGCATACCTATATTTAATGCTTTATTAAGAATTTTAACGTATGCTCGTGACGGCCTGTCACAAAGAATTCCCCCACTCACCCTCGCACCGCTCCTTTATCCTCCGCCTGCTGCTGCTGCTGTGGGCAATCTCGCGAGAGAGCAAAACCAAATATAAATATGCAATAGCGCTTGTCACGCGCAGCACCTAATAATTGAATGTATAATAAAGAGGGCGTCGCACGTTGTCATGCTGACAGACAGCTAGACAGATGAACAGACAGAATTCACTGTGAGCAATAAAAGCCTATATATATGTATATGAATATCCCAGCGTGTCAGTGTGCTCGTGTGTATATCACACACACACACACACATACACACATGCAATATGTATATAAAATCCACTCTTGAAGCTCTCCGCGAACGGACAGACGTCATCTGTCAATTTTATTCTCTCGCAATGTCACACCGTCCTCATTCCTTCGTGACTTGTCACTGTACCACTCATTTGTTCATATCCACAAAAGACTACATTAATTACGAACCAGTTCTTCATAAAAGTATCGGTTGAGTTGTTCGTTTTGTTTATGCAAAGAATCCAAGTGTTTTTATAAATAGGAGATTATTCGTCATTAACTTTCGTGAATGATCGATTCGAAACGGAAGACTGGAAATAAAATTTTGTTAAAAATCGTCGATATTTTGTTGCATAGGGTAAACTTGATATTTTTTGATAATTTAGAGATTTTCGGTATTTTGGCAGTATTTTTGGTTTTTAACGGAATTGTCAGCGACATTTGAGAGTGGAACGACTAAAATTTGCTTCCGAAGAGACTTTCTAAAATATTTCTTGCTGCAATGACACAATTTTTGGGATTATTCGAAAAAAAACGTTTAGTCGAACGCCTCGAAGAAAATATCGATCGTTTTTCAACGAAATTTTGTTTTCAGTGAAGCTTCGTATGTGACTTTGATTTTCGTCGAATCGTAAACATTAGGCAAGATTTTATTTTGAGGCTCGTAGTGACGAGGAACGTCAGTCCCACTGGAGTGTTTATCGAATCATTACGTCCGGGAGCAAGAGAAAAAAAAACAAATTTGAGTGCTGTAAGTGGCAGGGAATAAAGGGCCATTTCGTATATGTGTGTACAGGATTGTAAAAAGGTGGACTATGGGGCGATCTGGAGCGGCGGTAGCAGCCGCAGTGTTTGCCTTGTTTCTATTAGCTCGGAAATATACAGGAGCGATAAAAACATTATTATTTTAATATGCCTGTGGCAGGAGCAATGCCTTGGGGCGTGGGCGGTTGTGGATTGAAAAACTGACGATTCAATATCCATTCCATGTGTTTCTCTCCATCTCCGTTTCGCTCTCATCGTTTAACGGTGAAGAATACTGCAAGTACGAGCTGGAAAAGTGAAAGAGATCGAAGGCACAGACAGAGATATGAGAAAAGAAGGAGAAAAAAAGTGCTTCGATGCCTCTACGCGAGTTCCCTTCTCCTGACAGCTAGGCAAACACTGCTCTGACGTTTCAAATAGCTTTTATTTATTCTAGCCTGTTTATTTAGGTTGCCACGACTGCCACGGGATCGCGTTACCTGAGGGGATATATAACGACTACTGTTCGAGTGGCGTACAAGAGCGAAGGATACCAGAGGATGGCTACCGGTCTCGACAAAGTATATTTATATGTACATCGATCTATATATCCCTCGAAAATTGAATATACGTATTTGCGTACCTATTGTCATAGAGGACGCGTATCCAAATGTCAAAAAGAGCATAGCCAGTGAGAGGAATACTCAGAATGCAAGCTTATGCACCATGAACACAGGCATAACGATGAGGACACGTTTTTGACCATATACAGGGTGTCCCAAAAGTGAAGCTCCAAATTCTTAGAGTTAATATATTTCGACCTCCGGAAAAGAAAAGTCCTCATCGACTTTAGTCTCCGGAGCACCGTTCTCGAATTATCAACTAATTAGTCGACAGCTTGTTAATGGACCAAATTGACTTTAGACTTTTTTCTTGAGGCTTCTGAGGGCCATGGAATCTCCAAATCTTGCAAGGGACTCCGAGGACACCCTGTACATTATCCTATGTGTGTATATACACGAAGGAAGAACGACAGACGAAGGGAAAAAGGGCCAACAGCATTATTACGTCAACCTAACTCGAAGCTCAGCAGCGCCGAGCGATCCCAATTAAAATCCAGTTATCCACCCCAAGTGAAACTGGAACTCTCGTCTGCCACCCCGGGAGGATAATATGTATCTCATCCCTTTACTTTCCGTGCCTCTGTCAGCTGTCGACGTCCGTAGCCAGATTTAATGTGACGTTTTCGCTCCTTCCCCTTTCCTTCTTCCTCTCATCCTTTTCTTTACATATCCTTTCCTTCATCCCTCGTCCTTGTCCAACGTTGTCCGAATCAGGCAAAAAAATGTGCAGTGAGTTATGTGTGAAGGGTCGATGGGACGTGAAGGAGGAGTGTATCGAGCGTACGGACGTTCGTTTGAAACGCAAGTATGGTTGTCGTCTGCCAACTGCAACGACGGTCCAGAAAAAACAACAATAACGATAGGAATTCGACGTGCTCTCCCTCGCGAATCCTTGAAAATTCATTCAAATTTATTTTCCGTCTCAATGAATGTTCAAACTGAGAAAACAATGTTCTTTCGAACAGATGCCCATGCAATTTATTCCAGAAACAAAGAATTCATTCACAGTTGTGAAAAAAATCGTTTCAGCACAAAAAAACAATTGCAATATTTCTCGAGAGATAAAAAAATAAAGTTGCCATAACTGAGTGATTCTCGTCGATTAAAAATCGTCGATGCGTCGCACGTTTTCTTCCAAAGTACCAGTATTATCCATGGAACTCTGAAGCTCTGTGTATTTGTCCTGATAACTCATTCCCTCCGATATATCTATGACCGGGTGATCCGGAAAATTCGCCTGGTTTCTCGAACAAGAAGTAGTGAACGTAAATCAGCAATGGAGCATAGATACATGGGAAGGGTGTAATATATAAAAAAGCATGGTGTCGAGTACGATGGGCATGTATCTCTCTGCAGGAACGTGGTGAATCTTACCCCTGTCGAGGGTTACAGGATTAATGGTCCATCTGGGCGCGAAACTGTATTCCTCCTCCCAGCAAAGTTTGGAAAACTCGATATATTTACGTGTCGTAAGATTTCGTCTCTCTCCCCTTTCCTTTATTGGTCTGCGTTTCATTTTTCTTTACTTTCTTTCGTTGTCTTTCCCTCTTTTTTATTTATTTCTCTGTCGAATGAAAAAATCCACTTCCTACTGGAAAATGCCTTTTCCTTTGTCAGTTCCGCCCCCTGTCGTGCGAATACCGAATGTCGAGGAAACCAAGGTGATGAATAAATCAACGTCTGCCAGCAAACAAACCAACCTCTGACGTAAGGTCCTTCCTGACAGTGAAAGATGCCTTCACGAATCGGTGCTCCTTTGTCTCTCTCACGAGACTCCAATGTATGCTCATATTTCTCTTTACATGCAAAATAGCTATGGAATACACACGTGCCAAAAAAAAAACACCTTTGGATTACATTGTTATGGAAAAAATATTTATTCATTAAATTCGACTGCCAAGTGTATGGAGAATTGAAAGAAATTGATGCTCTGGATTGTCCATTGCTTCAAAATGTATGGAAAATGCTGACGAGACGAGTGCAATTTTATTTTTGTTCCTAAATGAAAACTTTTTTCATTTTAATCGATCAAAATTCTTCAACAAAATTCACATCGAGCTGTACAAGTACATTTTTCATTCTGTCCAAAAAAATACACTGTTGGATTCCATTGTTATGGAAAAAAATATTTATTCATTAAATTCGACTGCCAAGTGTATGGACAATTGAAAGAAATTGATGCTCTGGATTGTCCATTGCTTCAGAATGTATGGAAAATGCTGAAGAGACGAGTGCAATTTTATTTTTGTTTCTAAATGAAAATCATTCCATTTCAATCGAATAAAAATCTTCAACAAAATTCACATCGAGCTGTACAAGTACATTTTTCATTCTGTCCAAAAAAAAACACCTTTGGATTACATTGTTATGGAAAAAAAAATTTATTCATTAAATTCGACTGCCAAGTGTATGGACAATTGAAAGAAATTGATGCTCTGAATTGTCCCTTGCTTCAGAATGTATGGAAAATGCTGAAGAGACGAGTGCAATTTTATTTTTGTTTCTAAATGAAAATCATTTCATTTCAATCGAATAAAAATCTTCAACAAAATTCACATCGAGCTGTACAAGTACATTTTTCACTCGGTGAATAGAGATCGTATTATGATTTAATTTTCGTACGAGGGGTTCTCGTTTTACGAAGCAGAAAAATAGACTCAACCCTGTTTGTGCAGCACACAATTCATTCCTATAGAAATTCAAAGCCAACCATTCATTCGGCAGGGATAAGGGAAAATGTCCCATGGAAAAAGTGCACATTTCACACCATGGATCTAACAAATCGATGCGACAAAGTATACACGTGGGTCATGACGTTGCACTGCTTCTTCTTTTCACGCAAAAATCGCTTTCACATCCCATGGCCGATGTTCAGTTTCCGCTTCGTGGAGCACATCCCTCCGCCCCTCTCTCTCCCTCTCACTCTCTTTTTCTATTTTCTATATTTATGTACATACACTCATGCATAAGGTGCAAAGAAAAAAGCACAAAAGATGACAGATATTCTTTCGGTCTCCACCGCATTATTTACAGACCGTGGGCGTATTAGCTGTCGCGAAAATATTTTACGAAAGACACATTGCCACTTTTATTTCCATTCTACATTCCCGTTTTAGTGTACCAAGAATTTTCGGCTTTCATGAGCGTGCATAACTCTTGGAACGAACCGATGAGAATAATAGAAAAAAAAAAAACGAAGAGTCACATTCGTGAGCTCCAAAATGTCAGCTTTCCAAAATTCATTCCAAACTTTTTGACTCGTTTAAATTCACGAAAATTCTGAGACTTGGAGAAAAAAAATTCTAGACGATAAAAAAATCCATTATTTTATTCGTTTCATTTTTACTTTTCGAAAATTCTTTCCATTCAGTCGATTTTTTTTTCTTCCCAACCAACTTTATTGCATTTTAGTTGAAAATTTTTTGCTAACTTGATGGAAACACGATTCCCGAGCACCCGGTGTGTACAACACGATCCAAAGCTTCGTAATGTATCGCTCAGCAAGGCAAAGGTATGTATTACGAAAAGACAGAGAGAGCGAGACAAAGAGAGAGAGAGCGAGGAACATCGTAGGTGGTAGTTGGAAGTTCTGGCATAGCCATGGCACGCCAAGCAGTGTTATATATTGCTCCGGCGCGTCCCGCAGCCTCACTCACTCATGATTGATGACAAGTCGTTGGCTGTTATGAATATAATATCGATCAATCACGCTATTTACCGGACGAACGCATAGGCCACTCTATCATCCCCTTTATACTTGGCCTGTCTACGTAAACCTCGATCCTCATCCTCGCGGAGTTCCTTCTGCTCTTCCCTTCTCGACCCTTTTCCTCTTGGTATCTGCGAGGAGCACAATATCGAGGATAAAATCGAAATACACAAGAAATGAGGTTTGCGGTTCACGGGATCGACAAATCGCCAAATTCTGAAGAAAAATGTACTTTGCGTCATTTTTCGTTGTTGTTGAAGATTAAAATGTCATCGCGCATGATCGAAAATTACGAAAAATCAGAAATACAATATTTTTACGCGGAGCAATGAAAAATTGACTGAAATTTCTTGACCGCGGGCCAAAAAATGTAAATTTTGTAATATTTCACAAATGGGATTGGCCAAATATATTAATATTTTGGCCGAACAGTGTTAACAATTCAAATGAGAGTTATTCAAATGAAAATTGAACGATCTTCGTTAGCGTGGGCGTTTCGAGGCGTTGCACGGAGTTTAGCGGAGGGGAACGAAACTCGTTAAAGAGATGGTCGATAGCGATGGTTATTGGCGATGCCCAACGGCTAATGAACTCGACAACCGAGTGCATCATCATTAGAGCTCGTTTTTTGATCGTGGTATAAATTTGTTTTTCTTAAAGCTTCTCTTGGCTCCGCTGTCTCGTCATTAATTCGTATAAATTTTCGATCTTGGCAATTGGACGTTGTGAATTTATTCAATAATTCCGAGATTTCTCGTTTCGCTGGAAAGTCGCGGTGGCGAGGCATGGGAGAAAGAGAAATTGCTGTTTGATGGCGAACGCGAAGAATATACAAGATATTCCAAGGAAAGGATTGGGGACGCTCGCCTTCGGAGGTTTTTGTGTGACTTTTTGGTCAGACGCGATCGGCACACGAAACGAGGCAAGCCATCGTCGTGGTGAGGCATATCGCAATCGATGCTGAATAACTCGACGGGGATGACATCGCGATGTATAGATATACCTACTGCCTTGTCGCGAGACTCAAAGCGTTGATCCCCACTTAGCTCGCACCTCGTGAATCGTTAATTAAGACCGTTAAGCTTTGGTCATTAAGAAAAAGCGTCGAGAGCATACTTGGACCGCCTCCTCCTCTTCCCATGCTCTCGCGTCTCTACATGCCTCGATTCTGATATACGATGCATTTTTTTTTCTCCTTTGCCGAATCGAGATTCGAGCTTGCCTCGGACGAGCATGAAACGTTATCCGTAAACGTAGGGTGTCTCGAAAATCATCAAAAATATTGGCAACACTTTTCAGCTACTGTTTTTTCAATTTTTTTTGTAGCGAGACAAAAATCCGCTGCATTTTTTTTTCGCCAGCGTCCATTGGCGGTGCCCGCAATTATAATCAAAATTCGATCAACAGTCCATCAGAGAAGAAAGCGCCTGAAGATTTTTCGCTTCCGTTTTTCAATCCCCATTAACGAGGCTGGATCACGAAATAAAAATAATTAGAATTTGATCAAATTTGGTGATAACATTCTTTGGCATCAAGTATAGAAACACAATTTTTTTTCAAATTTTTTACCACGTGGTTATCGAATAATTGAGAGTTTGATCGAACTTCTTATGCACGAGATGTATTCCTGTTTATATGTAAACTCTATGCTTATACACGTGAACTTTAGTGTTGAATTATTCGAGTACTACGTGGGGGAAAATTCTTTTAGAAATTTGTATTGTCATATAAATTATTAAATTTTATTAAGTTCTTATCTTTTTGAAACGTTGTATTTTTCTAAGCATGGTCCAGCATGGCAACATTGTATCGTCATGATTCAACCTCCTCACGCGATTTCTGGGACAGGCTGTACATGAAAAGGAAGTTGTACTGTCCCGTAGATATTCAACAATATTGGCAAGTAACAAGCCGAAAGACAAACGACACTCAATAATAAGTGAGAGCCTCGTTAAGCCGTTGATACCAAGGTGATTATTTTCTCCAGGATCTCCATCTCTTGCCTGCTCGGTCTCGCGCGTTCTTAACATCCTCGCTCACCACGATTGTCGCCTCGTTGTCCCCGCGGTAGTCGTGCCTCTATTGCTCATCCTTCTTCTCATTTTTTTCCTCCTGCAATGACGGTACTTCGCGTTCGATGAAGGCGTGGCTGCCAACTGCGTTAACGACTCTCTGGGGCTCTTTTCCCGTCGAAGAATAACGCGCACGGTCCGCAGCGCTTCATCCTTTTCTTGTGTATATAGTCGGAGGACTGTGGAGGCAAGAGAGCCGCGAGGAAACAGCGGAAAAGTCTGCTTGAACAAGCAGACGATAAACGAGCGTGTAGTGGCGTCCTCATAAAGAAGAAACACGCCCGAGGAAAGGCGAAAGCACGACCAAAGTGGAAGATAATAATGACGCGAGTTTCGCAATCTTCCGTCATCTCGAAGGATGAAGTATGGCCGCGACGCAGTTCAATGGAGAAACAAAAATAACCCGCGAAATCCGCAAGTTTACAGATAAACAGCAAAGACTGAAAATATAAATGAAGAAGAAAATATAAATAAAGAAGAAAAAAGGAGTTTTCAACCACACAAGACATTAACGGAAACAAACTAGTAGGTAGATACAGCGGGTTCTGGATACAGATTCCTGCACCGACACTTACCGACCCCTCTAGTCGGGACACAAACCCCCTTCCAGAACCTTCNGACACAGGCTCGTAAATGTTGGTTCAAGGAGCAAAAGAAAACAACGAGGACGGAGAGCAGAGAAGAAAAAAAAAACGGAAGGTTCGCTTCCTCGCTGGCATAATCTTGATGTTCGTCCATTTGCCAAAAGGATCAATGCCACGAAGAAACAACTATCGGTTGGCTTGATCGCACTCCGAAGACTGAAGGCTCTACGCACATGGCATGCCAACAGGATCCTTGAATTCTCATTTCATGCACTCCCTTTTCTTTTATTTTGTTTAAACGCTTTCTCGAAACATATTCGGAACGATTGGTCCGAATATAAACTACCGCATTGCTCGTTCATCCAACCAGACCACTTCTCTAGGAGACCATCGCCGAAATACTTCGAAAATACCGAGCTAATTGTATTCACCATCCCAAGCCAGATGCTGGATAAACGTTCAGTCGTAACCGATGCGTTTCAAGGAGGCTGGATCACGAAATCACAATAATCAGAATTTGATTAAATTTAGTGATAAAATTCTTTGGCATCGAGTGTAGAAACACAAATTTTTTCCAAATTTTTATCACATGATTATCGAATAATCGAGAGTTCAATCGAACTTCTTATGCACGAGATGTATAGCTGTATATATGTAAACTCTATGCGTATACACGTGAACCTTAGTGTTCAATTACTCGAGTACTACGTCGTGGAAAAATTAAAAAAAAATTGTATTGTCATATATATTATTGAGGAATATATTTAGCGAATTTTATGGAATTCTTATATCTTTGAAATTTTTTACGTTTTTAACATGGTTCAGCATGGCAACATTGCATCGTCGCGTGATCCAACCTCCTTAAAATGTCATCTGGCAAACGTTTTTTCAGGTGTTTTTTATTTCCCTAAATCCATGAAACTTTCTACTTTTCGTTCCTGCCAGATCTTCGCCCTTTTCAGAAGCCTTTACGACATCTCTCCTAGACATTTTGTAATCAGCAAGTTTATGATTTTTACCGCCAACAAAAGATCGTTAAAAATCCGTTAGATTACGCCTGTCAGATACGGAACGTGAGCGTGTTTTTTTCGCCTTCTGTCTATGTTGGACGGTAACCAACCAACAGACAAGTAAACTCGAAACAGGCCTTCTTGGTTGGTCGTACGGCTCAGGCTCTTTGTGCGTGATTTGAATGCAATCGGTGAGCTAATCTCCGATCAGTGTCGAGAGCGTAACGCGATCCGACGCGACGTGACGTGATCCGGACTCGATAGCCCCGACCAGTAAATCCGACCCACCATCAACACCACCACCACGACTATGAGGACCTAAGGGAGCGAGTGAAAAACTCGTATCTCCATGCCAAAGCTTTTTATACTTCAGCTCTCCTCGAGGAGGGAGTGAGAGACCCAGAGAGAGAGAGAGAAAGAGGCAACAAAACAAAAAAAAGAGACAAACGTGGAAGGAGCACTCTGAGAATTTATTATACAAAGATTTCCATCGGGCATCTGAGGCCAGGAAAGAGGCTGAATCTGTTGAATGACTACTTGGTAATTGGTACGATTAAATCGTTGCTAATAAAATGCCGAAATTTCATGCAAGCCTCCAGCCAGATATCAAATTTTTCATGAAACCCTCAAGTAGTTGTTCCTCCATTTAAAGAAGCTCCTTTCCTGTTGATTCGTCCGGTTGGAATTTGCATGTCGTTGGAAAAAATGAGCTCGCGCTTCGATGCACTTGAAAGTGTGAATTAAAATCCAGAGGCTTTGAACCGACCTCTTCCTTTATATACGTACTCGCACAAATCAATGTTTGGGAAAGAAGAAATATTATTTAGCCCCATGCGGTTAGAATTATTCTCGCAGGGAGAGCGTCAAGAGTCGCACCACCAAAGCAATCGCACGGGACACATATATACCGGGGCATGAAACGTTCAACCACCCTTGCGAGCAGCCAAGCGCTCGTAATACAAACTCGAATGAGTTGGCTAAAGAGCCATTGAGAGATCGAGTCCACCTATAGATATATATCCCAGTGTGTCAGTACCCACACGATCATGTCACAAGTGCTCACACGTCATTGTGACATTGTGAACGAGCACGGGAGTGTTATGAAAGTGAAAGAGAGAAGGTGAACCAGTTGTTAAGGGGGGCCAACAGCTGCTCGACCCGTAACCCACATACATCACCGCACGTCATTGTTCATCCCCATGCGCATTATTCCAAGGCATCACCAGGTATGGCTGTCCCATACAATACCATGATATATTAGGTGTCCGAGAATTCAAGCTCAATGTCATTTTTTTCAATTTGGAGCTTAATTCCGAGTCGAAAATGATTTTTCAACATTTTTTGACGATCTTTTCCTAAAGATTTATTGGGTGCTGAAATTTTGGACAAAATGGCTCCTCGTGGTCAGAAATTTCGAAATATAATAACCGCTGAATAATACTTCGTATAGACAAACTCCCAAGCACATTTCCACTCAGAATTTTGTCGAAAATTCAATTACGACTCATTGAGCACGAGAGCAGTGACACCCCGTATATAAATATTCATTTTTTACAGAATATTATGTAAGGACGATGCACTTCTCGACACACAAAAGCCTCCGTGTCATCATGATGGCGGGCCATAGTGGAACGTGTGTCAAAGAAGAGACAGGCTCAATTCTAGCTCGAAAAGGTGCGACAGCGATGTGTCAGCACGACAAGAGGTACGACAACGAATAAGCCCCCATGATATGGAAGATCCATCTTGGCTGCCACGAGAATATACATCATGGGAATAAATGAGTATCGAATATTTAAGGTTTTTTTTTTTTTGAATTTTTTATCCACGTCCGAAATCGCTCGACCCAGACGTAAATTGAAAGAAATTCTATTTCAAGCCTCGTTCTCTAATTGAAATGAAGCGGCTATTTTCTTAACACTCGACTGAAAGGACCGGAAACTCATGAAGGTCGAATTTTGACACTAAAGCCTTTAAAGGAACCGCCGCCTTCAAAAGACACTCCGAAATAATGTTCTCCCTTTTTTTATAACTTCGTGCTCGCGCGTACTCAGCATTGGTGTCGTTAAATTTCAATATCAATGCGTGAATAACGCATTACGTTGCGAGATGTGTCGCCAGTGGCGACGATGACGTTCGTACGTTAGCGTTATTATGCTCCCGCGTTCAACATAACCCGCAATACATACATACAAATATAAACGTACATGCTAATATGTGTATATATAGTCGGCACGCGGTCTCACATACTCCGCGATGTAAAAGCGAGATAAATCGCACGCGTTAAGTTTGAATAATGAGCGGACGTAACGATGATCCACGCGCGATTCCTCACGAAATGGTGTGCCCGACGTTGCTGGACTACGTGATACGAGTCCAGAAACTCCATCGTCTCTATATACCAGACTTTGCATACAAGCTGTCTCGGAAGTCGTCGCCAAACTCCAGAGCTCGCTCAATCGGTCTATTCCAAAGGGCAAAGTCCTTTGCCATTTTTTCCTCCGATGTATCGTTCACCAATCGGTTACGTAACACGTGAACTAATCCGGAGGACTAATAAGAAAAGTGGCATCGATCGCGCTAGTCGCACTGAGAATGATATTTTGTTAATAATCGTCGATATTTTGTCGAATACGATAAACTAAAGATTTTTTGATAATTTTAAAATTTTCTTTATTTTGGCAGTATTTTTGGTTTCTAAGGACAAAAACTTTCTTACGAAGAGACTTTCTAAAATATTTCTTGCTGCATTGATGCAATTTTTGGGATTATTCAAAAAAACGTTCAGTCGAACGTATCCAACAAAATATCCATCATTTTCAACAAAATTTTGTTTTCAGTGCTGTCACTCGTCAACGAGTGACAATGGATCGCAAAGAAAATCGACTACAAACATTTTTCAACCGAATTTGAAAACCCAAGCAGTCCCTTAATCCGCGGCACGTTTCTCGAGACACACTGTATAGACTCCACTTTTCGTACGTGTACTTCGGTGTGGTCGCAACAAGCCACACTGGAAAATCATTGCTACTGGGCATATTCTACAGGCATAAGGACACAGGAAACTCTCGAGTGATTCTACTCGCACAACGCCAACCACGTGACTCGAGCATTATTGCGTCTAGCAGACTCATTAACCGATTCGACCGAGGTCTGGCTTGTCATTCACAAGCTCCCGCTCTCCTTGATCGAGAAATACTGGGCTCATTTTAATTTCAACAAAGAATTACTCTGACCTCGTTGCAAGGATTCATTCATGTTGATAAGCCGCACCACTAACCGGAGCAGCAGAATCGAAAATTGCATCCACCATATTCAGAATCCTGAAATCTTTGAACTATTAATGCTCCTTCGTGGACAAACGTTTGCAATAGAAATCATTTCAACCTGCACTGTTGATTACTCAGTGAAAAACGTTCTCTGCCCATTTTTCGAAAAAAAATGAACGATGTACACAAATTCGGATCTTCAATTCGGAAGGAATTAATTGACATTGAATGAAATTGGATTTCTCATTTCTCGCTTTAATTGGCAGAAGTAAGAAAGCCGTGAAATACGACGATGAGATGAAGCGATTGTAAAACTGATTTCCATCCAGAACGGTGACTGCTAATGGCAACATAAGAATAACTTCGTTACGTCAAGACTATTCCTGCCAACTCGATTTATGATTGATGATCGTCTGATGTCTATCCTTTTTTCGTATATAGGACGTATTCCGAGCCTCGAGAGTATATCGAGTCCCGAGCCAGTATAATGCAATTTGGCCAATCGTCGATGAAGAATATCGTGCGAGAGAGCGAGAGTCTCGGTGCGAGATCGAAAGATCGATTGGGAGTCAACTCGACCAGAAACCTGCCAGACTGCACGTTGGAATCGATCGAATTGCTAATTCAACTCATCGCTCGTCACGACGGCCAACCTCCCAATGATGAAGCATTGTTATTGAGAGGGGCCTTCAAATCTTTCGAGCAGATTAGTACCGAGAATTATAAACTAGTGAGTATCAAACGTCCCTCCGATGTATCGAATTATTCCCAAACGAATAACTCAAACGTGACTCAATATTCGGAACATATTTTTTCTCCATCATATATTGATCGCTTTGTGATCTTGGCAGCACATCGGAAATTCTGCATCTTGTAAATATTGAAAATGAAATCTACCAGAGATGCTGCACCTGAGGATTTTCAGTTTTACTTAAAAAAAGGGTTTCGAAGGTATTGGAAAGGGGTTGTGAAATAATATCGAATACACAGTGGATTGAGTTTAATTATAATCTCTTTATTAACTAATGCGCAATGAATTAAAGGTGCACAATGCCCAAGGACCGTCAAAGGTCTTGTAACTAAAAACCCTTGAACGATAACGTCACCGTATGCAGAGAAACAACTCTCAGGATTTTTGAATCATAAGCTCACATTCATACAAAGTATCCTTAGGTCCAGAAGACTGTAGAATATCCAACAGAAGGAAAAAGTCTGTCAAGTCTTTTGGGTTCAGATTAAAAGTCCCGCAAATCTCAACTATAGTTCGATATTTATTAGAAAAATGATGTTTATTTTTGGTACTGCCTGTACAGACGTGTATCCGAGAAGAGCAGGAATACTACAATGTAGCTTTGAGAGTTTGTGGCACGCTAGAGAGAGCGTTTCTATAATCCACGAGGATCTTCCATGCCGTATGTAAGGATTACGAGAATAAAGTCCTGGAGTCGACCGCGCACTGAACCATACACTCGCCGTTCTCTATTTTACTCGGTTGGTTCTCTTTCGTGTTTTTACTTCTTTTGTTTTCGTGTATTCAGACACCAAAGGCTAAAGCGAGAGCCCATTAGCTCCAGCACACGGTGAAAACGGCTGAGACTTGAGTAACCAATGTGTGTGTGTGTTTTTCAGGTACGAGGGTATGAGTGCGGTTATTCCTGGTAGAATCCTTGCGATGAGCTCGAAGACGCTATCAGCGTCGGCTTAGAGACGTTTCGCTATGAAATTCGCGCCAGGGACTCTCAGCACTCTCGGCTTTTCTTGCAACTTGCTCTTCTTCTTCCTTTTCTTCTTCTATTTGTTGAAAAGCGGCGATCGCAACGCCACCTAGATACACACACTGTCACCTCTATCTTATCCAAAGATCCGACTAGGTGACGATGCCCTTCTCACGTTCCTTCTTCCTCCCTCTTACACACTCGACATACTTGGAACATCTGTCCCATTAGCCTTTTATTTTTCTTCATCGTCTCTTCGATTCGCTCAACCTCTGGAGAGAGAGTATAACGAGGCTCCGATCCTTATCTTCAACCGCGACCGTGACACAAAGCTATAGGACGTATTAGTACCTCGATCTAACCACTGAACGCCGCGCGCTACCGTATATACTTTTCTTCTACACTCTCGATTCTTTCCAGCATCCTACTATGACCACTTATTCCCAAAGGGATATAGCCAATCCCCCTAAGTACAAAATGCTTCTCCGACATGGGAATCTTTACCCAGAGGACCCCACAGCCTCCGACAACCTTCGTACACCTCCACAATCACCAGCACGTGCTTTTACATTCTTTATTAAATCGCCACCAAGACATTTCATCCTTCCGGACAATCACACTCCGCTACCGATTTCCTGGGACCTAGTTGACTATCTTGACCATCACAGCATCTCGTGCTGAATCCTTGCGACCATCAGACACTCCCATGGCAAAAAGAACTTGATCAAAATTCGTCGATGATAAAAGAAATATTAAGTATTAACCAACAGACTTCCTATCCGAAGGAGAATCTCCGAGAAGAATGAGAGATCACTGAAAAAAATAGGAAGAGAAAAATCCAGACATTCGCTTCATGGCGCCTAGTTAATTTGATTTTCTCCTCTGATGCCTCGTTTCGAGGACAGAGCCACGTCGAGCTTTACTGCATGCTCTGTGCTCCGGGACGAGCTAACATTCTGGCAGAGTGAAAAGTGGGAGAAGGCGGGAAAGAGGAGTTGAAGGAAGAGAAGAAATCAGGCAATTTATCAATCCACCGACGAGGAGAGAACGACTTCTGGCTGGGCGGGTAATTTAACAAGATTGATGCGAAGCCGACATGCCACAGTTCGCCGGGGTCGACATCAACGCGGGACTGCATGCATCCATAGTTATGTTATACACATCACAAAACGATATAGTTAGAGGAGCGTCAACAGGAGGCATCGGAGGGTTAGACTAACGTGTGAGCGACTGGTTATTAGAAAGCCTCATCACGCAGACCGTTACGAAAATCACGGGTGAACCATCAAAACGATCCACCCCTAACTCTGCTCGCCAGATACCAGCGGAATCGTTAATACGAGCAATTATTCCCTCCAGAAGCTTCTCAACGAAAACTGAAGTCGTCTCCTGTCATTTTTGACAGAAATCTCGACTCCTTGCTTGCTTTTAGTTGCCAAAAATAAAAACATCCTGTTACATGTTGTTTTCATGATCTTGTTGACTTGGACAAAGGTTTTGTAACCGGAAACCTCACCAGGTGGCTACGCGCCAAATCTTTCTCATACTTAGAGCCAATCACCACTTTCAGGACGTTGTATGCAAAATTTTCTATCGATAGAATTCCTTCAAATTTGCACTTCACAAAGGGAATAGTGATGTCCAATAGCCCGCGCAATTTTAAGAGGTTTTACTATGTAGAAGTCGAGATATTTATTTATAAAAATCACCATTTTCAGTAGATTCTCATAACAGCGTGTGTTAAAAGTTGCAATTTTCAACATTGAATATTTCGATTTATAAACAGTGAAGCCTCTTTAAACTTTGCATACACTTTTGTATAACATCGAAGAAGCTTTATTCAGTTTTTCAAAAAAATCGCTCGTAAAATTATTTCGAAATTTTGTTTATTGTATAAAAAGTACAGATTTCCTTGGATAATCTTCAATTTAGAGTATGTTGTTTTTTAGTCAATTTATAACAACTTTTTCTAATGAACTTGGGCTCCCAAGCCATTTTGTATGTAAGAAAAACTGAAAATAAAAATTCAGATTTGACCGTCGCTTTGTAACCTCCTTAAACATTGTTTTTCCTGCAAATGGAACTGCCGATCATTTTTATTGATTGTTCCGAGAATCTTTCTCAATTCTCCGATAGATTTTCTCTTCCATTCTTGCGCAGAGAAGTCACGTGTGAAATCCACCAAGTCATTCTTTCGACTGAGTGAATTCTCGCGTCTGTGTCTCGCGACTCTTCATGCTCTTCTTGGTACTTTTACAAAATGATTTTTCCGGTATATGTGGACGAGGAAAATGCAGGAAAATCGCGTATAATTCAACTTCGCAAAACTTGGCATATTTTCCCACTGCGAAATAAGCTCAGGTTAGAAATAATTATAGCGAATCTTTTGCCACCTCCGAAGCACGTGATACGAGGGATAAGAAAAAGAAGATTTCCTCCAACGTAATGAAATGAGCCTGCGCAGGCAACGCGACGAGTCTCGACACGCGCTCGATAAACTACAGATCTTGAGCACGTTTCCCTGGCGAAATTGGCTGCGATATCTGTACCAATTTATCGACCATCAGAAGCTCATAGCATGGTGTTGAAAAAGAGAATGAGAGCAGGATCGTACTCGATGAATTTCGCTTCCGAACGCACAACTTGTTGACGTGCATCGCGTCTGATCCTTCTCCCCACATCCCCGCCATGTTTCTCTCCGACCGAACGGAACGTTTCGCTTTGCACACGCGAATTTGAATAATTTTGCCGTTCCCAAGCGAACTTACCGACGATATATGCGGAGGGAAATGGCGCGCTGTAATGGTCGCTACTTACCAGGGACCTCCGATCATTTCCCCCCGAGAGACACACGCACACGCACACATTCTTTACCCTTGTTTTCTCTTACCTTCCTTTACCCTCATAGCAAACCATCGATGATTCTCTTGCTACCCCATTTAACCTCTTTTTTCATTCCTTTTTCCTCGTTCGCCCAATTACATGGTTATTACCAAATAAACGACTCGCAACATGAAAGCCCTGCGATAGAAGTTCAATTGAAAATTGTTAAGCTGTGCATTTCAGTCTTTCCAGTTTCCAGTCTCCAAGCGAAAAGTCTTACTGTCGTAGCTCAAGTGAATTTCGCTGACTAAAAAATCGAATCCCATCATCCATCCCATAGGTCACACGGGTCTCCGTAAAATAAATCATTCTTGCACAGCGTTTATTTCGTCACCAGGAAATGGCTGATGAATAACCATAAAAGAATTAAAGCTTATCGTGAAACGACTCGAGCATCGATTCGATTACAGTTTTTCTTTGCTCTCGTTTTCACGTCGAACCCCATAATACGAGGCTGTACGTGTTTATAGGAAATAAGGGGGCTATGTATAGGTGTTTATGGGTAGAAAATTTAGTACGTACACTTTTTGTTTTATGGTTAAGGTACACGTTATAGGCGCTATCTAATCCACGATAAGGTTTAAAAATTTACGAGTTCCGATAAATTATCTCGCTGATTTATATTTCGTATATGTATATGTGTTTTAATACCACCATGAAAAGGTTAGTAACGTCGTCAGCCACGACGAGAACAGAGCGTTAGTTTTCTCCGCCTGGTACACGTCCCTGTGTGTGCAATGCGCTTCGAGAATTGTTTATGGGGCCGCAATAAAACTATAACGGGCAACCATTATGACTTCTGTTGTTGTATTATACGGCTATGGTGCACCGGTGCGCGCAGTATCCGTGGGTAGAGCAAAACATCTTTTTCTTCTTTCTTCTCCCTCGCACTCTCTCCGACTCTTGCTCCTGCGACCATGCCGCAATGTCTCGGAAAAGTCAGACAGGCTACTATATCCTCGAGCAGCTGTATAATACTAACTACACAGCGTTCTTCATACAGTCCAAAGCCTCAGAATCCAGTCTCGAAATAATGGAAGAAATTTAGCTGTTCCTATTGATTGATCGATGAAAAAATCAATTTTCCAACGTTACGGGAAACGCCGATGAATTGTGTGTGAATGGGAAATATTTCCGAGTCCCGGGGAATGCACTGGGAATGAATTTTTTTTTAAAATTGTGGATACTTTGTTGAATACGGTAAACTAAATATTTTTTGATAATTTCAAAATTTTCGTTATGTTGGCAGTATGTTTGGTTTCTAACGGAATTGTCAGCGAAATTTACGAGTGGAACGACTAAATATTGCTTCCGAAGAGACTTTCTGAAATATTTTTTGCTGCATTGACACTATTTTTGGTATTATTCAAAAAAACTTTTAGTCGAACGTATCGAACAAAATATTCATCGTTTTCAACAAAGTTTTCTTTTCGTTTCTGACGTTAACCTACGAGGATATCGACTGTACACGAATAGCTATGGCATGAACTATAAAGGATGGTCTTTCGTTCATGTTCGTGCGGAATAATGTCCGTGCCATCGAGCTATATCCCACCCACGTAAACGGCGGATTAGCACCGATATATATAACCGAGAGAACCAGAAGTCAATGATACACTCGTTTCCGTCCTCATCGTCGTGGCAGTCTATTCAGTCGGCATTTTGCTTCGCGGTGTCTCATTATCCGACACGAGATTTTGTTGCGGTTAAATGAGCCACGCTAAATTACCGATTTAATATGCTGTTTACCTCGAGATAACAAGCAAACTATATGTCAAGAACTTTCTTAGCCTCGTAGCCATCAATTCTTACTCGATATCGCTCGATATTCTGTTCGGTCCTCATACAATATTCATAATCGATATAAAACAAAAAAAAGGCACAATTTATTTTTGTGGAATTTCATGACCTGGTCGTCAAACCTGAACGACGACTTTTGCAACACTCTCCGTATATAAAATTCTCCATTCACTGGCAAAGGTCGTAATTTACTCGTAGCGTTTACGGCATTGTTGTGAAGCAGTGCTTCGCGTCGTCTTATAAAACCAATTTCGCGGGTATTATGCAAGCTGTCACTCCCATAGGTAAGTTATGGCTGAAGTGCTATTTTCTGGGCTTCCGCAGCAATAACACAAATTCGTGTTACACGAGAGCATCGTGCGGTTTCTTCCTGCTGCGCCATTCCTCGCTCAACTACATTATTTTTTACGACATTTCGATCAACGATTTTCATTACAAATGTATTTTTTTTGTCTCCAAGTATTTTGGAGGAAAATTGGATTTGAATCGAGAGCGAGGAAGAAAGCTCAAAAAAAATCAACGCGAGCGTCCATTTTATTGGATTGCTCGACGCTGCGGACTCCGAGCGTCAGGAAGATCGTCTCGTTTACATACATTCGTACGTCGAACCCTTATCAAATCGGCCGTAGGTGATCGCACTTTGGTGTCAATGGAAAGACTTGCAGTGTAATATAAATAAATAAATATACATACACATCGAAAGAAGTTGCATGTGTTACAAAGATTACTGTAAAGGCAAAGGCGTGCGGCGATCGGTTCGGTGTGAGACGTCGAGTTTCTTCCAGGGATCGTGTTTAACTCCATTGGAATATATGGCGCTATATCCGGAATTTCGTTCCAGGCCGTTGAGACACTAGATTCCACTTTATCGACACTGGTAATGGTTATATAGCCGTTAAAGTTGCCCTGCTCTCATGCAACTTTTCCAATCTTATCTGCGAGCGTGGGGAGCTCGAGTCTTGCTCTCTTTTGTTCCTCTTTCTTTCTTTGCCTCTCTTTTTACCGGAAAGTGCTTTCTCGATGCTCGCCCATGGATGTTAAACCCATGAGCTCTTTCTAAAGATCGAAAGGACGACCTCGAGAGAGGGTGGGGATTGAAGGGGTTGCCGGAGAGACTTAGAACGAGGCACAGCGACGCAACCAGCAAGACTCTTTCTCTCTCGTCGTATACGAGAACGAGGAGCAGGATTTAGTTAAATTGGACTGGCGAACGAAAGAGCGAGTTGTCGACGAGATTTGTTCAGCATCAACGATCGCTGACCATTCTAAAGGTCCCGGAAGCACCGGTAACGCGATCAACTTGACTCTTTTTTTTCCCATCATCCCCTGCTCTTGCCTTTTCTTTAAAGCCCTCGTTCTCGTGCTCTTCTCTGTAAGAAGCAACGTCAATGCGATGCTCCCTGTTACAGGATCGTTGTCTTGACTGTTTTAACTTGAAACCAGAGAGAGGGAGCAACGGAAATAACAGAAAACGAGGGAGAGCGAGAGAGAGATTCAAAAAACAAAAAGGAACCAACGGTGACCAGCAGGTTGTCGATACGTGCCGAGAATTCGTAAAACCTTATAACCCTCTGTCCTCCAGTAAAAGCTTTGCGATCGTCTTCCATTTCTCCTTCTCTCTTATTTCTCCCGATGTACACTCCGCTCAACTAACTGTATACGATCCAACTTTCCCTACTTTAATGCCCCTGAATTCTACTCACGGCTTAGCCTCTTTACTGCCAGGCCATTTTTGACGTAAAAAGAAAAAAAATCTCCTCGGAGAAGCATGTCGCATTAGCACCGATCGCGCTCTGATTACTCGAGGGAAATCCAACAAATTCAAATAATTCAAACCAATAATTTACGTCAGGGTAACCATTTCTGTAGAACTGTCGGTTTCACAATTACCGTTTAGAATTTCGTAAAATTTGATACAGTAATAGATCATGATGAGAAAAAGATCCAATCGAATTTTCAAAAGGCTACAGAAAACTAGAAAAAAAATGTTGTCATGTGTAAAATATTAAATGTCCAAAATTTCCAATGCAAATATTTTTGTTCTGGTTCTCTGTAGCCTCTTGAATTTTTTTTTCTTTTTTTTAAATTCTTTTCTAATCATAATCTCCTACGATACCAAATTTTATTAAATTCCGAACACACTACCTTAGCTAATTGTATCAAAAATTTGGATATTGAAAAAAAATGCAGTGACTCTTTGAAAATTCAATATGGCGGATCGAGTGCAAACGTTGAACTTGAATTTCAAACGGATGTGCTCGCACATAGCAAGACACACAACAGTAAGAGGTCGAGGTCAAGGTTAATACCCCATGATGGTCCGAAACAGGCCGCTTATGGGGTGGAAATCACTTAACCCTTCGTCAGAGCGACGTCTCTCTGAGAATCGCGGTATTCAATTCGCCCTCTCGCGTCCCTCGCGGTTCTCTTTCTCTCGGAGAAGCGCGTAGCTCATAATAACAACATCAAAGCAGCGGCTTGTCGGTAGCAAAGGGTAGGTTGGCATTCGAAAAGGAAAGAGAAAGGGGTCGGACGAGCAGGGAATCGCCATAGCACGGCAACTACCGCATGGCGCGAACTCGAGAGAGCCTTTCTGACGCAGCTCCAAAGATTTACGGTTAGGTGAAGAGAGCTGGAGGCTGCGGGAGCATGCATCGTGTATGAATGGCGGGCAGCTTGCAATAATTCAACTCCGCGGCCACACCTCGGCCACTTTCCGTCTCTCGTATATACCCACACGAGGAGAGGAAGAGCAGCAGAGAAAGTCGACTGGGCGAGAACACGGGACCCTGCTCTCGGAGAGATCCACTACGAGCCCTCTCGCCACCTCTCCGCGGTCTCTTTTACCTCTGCTCCGTGTTCCTCGCCTCCTCTTCCTCTGCTCGCTGGGTACAAGCGACACAAGCATTTCCGATATACCACACGCGTTCCCCTTTTCCAACTCTTTCCCTCTGACACAAACCTCTGCCTCCATATATCCTGGACGAAGCGGAGGAACAGGAGTGAAAATCAACGACAGCTCCTGCGCTCCTTTTTCTTCCGGTCCATATGGAACCACGTCCCGATCATTCTCTCACTCTTAACCTCCACCTTGCCAGAGCTTTTCCTCTCCACCCAAAACCCGATACCGCAACACTCAGGTTTACAGCCTTCCTCAATGTATACACTGTGTGCGAAAATTCGTAACCAATTAAATTGAATGAATGAAATTCAATTCACATTTTGGCTGTAAAAAATAAACAATCTTTTTAAAAAAGCTTTCAATATGTTCGGCAACAATTTTCAAGTCGAAATATTCGATAGTTCATTTTTTATCCCAATTTTTGTCCCTGGGGTACAAACTACCCCAGGCCTATTAAGGAAAAAAGTCATTTTGCCACTTTTGTTGGTTTTAGCTTTTTTTTTAGTGTACTCAAATTTAATTTTCGGCAATAAAATAAACAATCTTGTGGAAAAAGCTTTCAATATGTTCTGCAACAATTTTCTCGTCAAAATATTCAGTAGTTCATTTTTTATAACAATTTTGGTCACTGGGGTGCAAATCTACCCCATGCTGGCGAGTTTACGTAATTGTACGGAGGTGTGGCAAGCAAGGGTTAATATCTCGTGAACGATGCGTAAGAAAGAAAAACGGCTGAGGAGTTTTCTTCATAGAATTTCACAAGCTACCAATTCCCAGCGCCTCGTAATCAACTTTTGAGACATCCCGTTTATTCACCCTCCCAGTATCGAGGGTGTATTGGTAAAAAAAAGAAAAAAAAACGTCTGAGAAAAGAAGAGAACGTAGAAGAGGAGAGTATCAAGCTCGGGGGAAAGGAGCGACGGAAGGAAAAGGAGAGGGCCCTGATATATCGGCAGCACACATTGCACTGGATGGAACGCAATATGTCCGCTGGAGAAAGGCAATAACCATTAGGTCCCGAGAAAACTGCCCCATTTCAAACGACACGAACGGTCGAATATCAGGAAATTTATATCTCGTTGTCCGGAAAGAGGAGGAGAGGCAAAACTCGCGGCAATGCCCGCAACCTCCCGCTCCCATACTTTAACCCCATTTATATCTATGAAATATATACACGCAAGAAATTCATATACATTCATATATATCTATGTAGAAATCCACATGAATTATTATTTCTTCGG
This sequence comes from Hyposoter didymator, assembly GCA_037952995.1. Lineage (NCBI taxonomy): Eukaryota > Metazoa > Arthropoda > Insecta > Hymenoptera > Ichneumonidae > Hyposoter > Hyposoter didymator. The sequence goes on along the minus strand of JBAJMU010000005.1, from coordinate 4,683,723 downwards.
GCTTGCATGCGCCGGATCCTTTCTCAGTTCCATTAAAATCGTTCCATCGAATTCAAAAACATGGAATTTCGTTGCAATCTCTAAAAGGACCCTCGACCCTTTCTCGAAGGATCCTCGACAATTAAATATTAACGAGGACGTTAAAAAACGCAATATCTACGATTAAAAGATATTTAATTATAGCAAAAAGGTATGAACCGTTTAATACAATCACAGTTTGCAAACATCACGACGATACGAGTTATCTCATCCCCTCGAAAAGTATTTTTTGCTCAAGTGGTTGCGGAAACCTCGGACCTCGGACTAAGCTACCAAAATTGCTCCAACAAACGCTGAGACGTGCGGATTTTTCTACTACCCTCGCAGTTATGTCCTTTAACCTCCCTCAATATCGTATATTTATGCACACAGCCAAACGAGCACACACACACTAACCAAAAACGTGTGTATAGGCCATTTTTTTATTCTCCATTTTGATTTCGACGAAGACGCGAGTGCACGCCATGCCGTGAGCTCGAAAGGAACGGACGAAGTTGTGAGATTAACGAAAAATTAACTGTTACGATTAAGAGGCGAGAATGAAAGAAAAAATGTGGGGCCCTGAAGTCTTGACCTAGCTGAAGAGCTCATGAGGATGCTGGATCTCCTGTTTTTTTTTTTTTAAGTTTTCTATAGATATATTGAGCTTCGTATAATGAAAGGATTCTATCTTCGAGTTGCCTTCTGGGCAACAGCAGCAGTTCGTTCGCCACCACGGTAGAAATTGCTTTTTCCCTATAAGGTTACATTATCAGGGGCACCATCTTGTTGAAATGGGTCTCGGTAAAATGGCGAACGAGACCGAAACTCTTGCGGTATTGCTGCTGTAGCGAGAATTCTTCTTTTCTGTACATCTATCTCTAACTTTATAGATCTCTCTGGGTCTCTCTCTAGTCCTGTGGACCGCGTGGTCAGTCAGAAAAGAGAAAGAATCAACTGCTATATAACGCTTGTGCGAAGGACTAAACTTTTTGGCAAAAAGACAGCGTGATGTGGGCTTGAGAAGAACAATGGAAAAGACTCTCGCACACGCTATTAGAAACGCTACGATTTATCCTCCAAAATTATGGCCCTCCCTTTCCCTCCGCATCATTCCTCACTCCCCTGCTCTCTTTACGCTCTTCGTCTACCATATTTTCGTGTCCTTTTCTTCGGATCGTGGCTTTTGGCTTTCACGTCTGCTGGTTCTCTTCCTTTCTCGCCTTTTTTTTCTCCCTCGATTCCTTTTTCGCACAGTACGTGCAGAATCTCGGGAAAAAAGAAGAGGGCGCGGAGGGGCTCTTATAAGAAAGATGGAAGGGAGAAAAGCAGAATTGTCCTTGTCGCCATCCTCCTTTTTCCCATCCTCCTTGCCGCAGCAATATTGCGCTAGAGGTCTCTACCGTCCCAACGTTTTTTCTCTTTTACCCTGCTCTCTCTCTCTCTCTCTTTCTCTCTCATACACACCACCGAACCTCTAATGGGACAACTTTGCCAAATGATGCCATTCGTTTAATTTCTTGGAAGGATACGAAGTTGGCGAAATTTTTCTCCAAAAATATTAACGTCGTTTGGAGCAACTGCGACGCAAGATTCTTCCTCTTTATTTATTATTTCTTGGCTTTCCGTTTCACGTGTGTCTACGTGTGCAAGTATGTCCTATTTATATGATCCAAAGATAAGATTACATCGAATGAAAAATCATTACAATGCACATTTTTCATTTCCTTTCAAAACAAATTCCATCAAAATCCAATTCCGGCGATTGGCTCCGTGTTTTTTTTGGAAAACCTGATTTTTTCGACCCGACGACTTTGATACGGAAACGGAAAATCGCGTTGCAAGGACAATTTCAAATACTTCCGGACGCACAATATGGTTTTCATTTTTTTTATACCTTCTTTCCCGCTTTTTCCTTTTATACGGTCCTGGGAGTGTAAAAAAACGAGAAAAGCATCGCGTGTGAAAAAGCGACACGGTCTATTATGTACCCAAGAGATTTTATGATTTATTAAGTGCGCCAAGAGGAAAACACGGGGATGCTCGTGTTGGGGAGTCGGAGTCGAGAGCAAAATGCATCCGGGTAAAAATCCTTTTTGCCGAGGTGTTCTGGTGCGGTTTCTCGGTTGGCATGTCCCGTTGAAATGCACAGAGGCAGCAAACAGCAGAAACCCAGTAGACTTGCCTCCGGTGCTGCTATGTATACCTATATATACAAAATTCGCCACACTGCGGACGTGGCTTCACGAGGCTTTTGCACGAGCAGTGAGTAATGAAGAGCTGACGGAGATGGAACGGCATTATTTGCGATTCGTCGAAAGACTGACTTCTCGCATGAAAAAAAAATGAAAAAACTACATCCATTCATATTTATATTTTTATAATGAAAAAAATTTGACAAAGAGACTCGGCATCATTTTTCCTGATACTAAATCCATGTCGAATGCTGAAGAAACAAAAGGCGCTTGCGAAAAAGAGAATAATCAATGCGACGCGTTACCTCGCGTAGAAATTGCTGGACTAGAAACTTGTGTATCTGTGGAATTTGAAATACGAATCACAAGTTGTATGTATTGGTGATATTTTCATGAGGATTCATCCAAGCGCTACATACGTGTGGCCGTAAAGAGAAACCTCGAAATTATGAGCCAACAGTTCAAAAGGAACATAATCCGGTTTAAAGCTCGGGGCATGTTCCATGGCAGGATTCAAAGCTCCTTGAAGGCCTGGGAAGGATATGAAGGGAATATTAAAAGGGCATGTATAATTATACGCACATAAGGGAAAAGAGTCGGAAGTAGTGTTATCGGGTCTGCTATTATGATGGCGTGCATGGAAGCGACAGCAATCGAAAGGGTTAATAATACGAAGGAGGAGGAGGAGGAGAAAGGGAGAGAGTAAATGTTGGACGATGTGCATATTGAGACGTTCATTAGCGCGTTGTTGTGAGCTACTACTCGCGATAAGTCTCTCTCTCTTGCCACACGAAGCTCGTCCCTCTTCTCCATGCCACCAAGAGTCTCCTTTATACATGTACATAAATTTCTATATACATGATTAAACACATATCAGAGTGGCAAGATCACAGTGTGTGAGTAAGGAGAACGTAGAAAGCCGCGCTTTGGAACATTGAAGGGTGATGAAGAGCCGAGCCCCTGCGGCGACCTCCGCTGAGAAGCCTGACGGGAGGTACAGCCCTGGGATGATGTACACAGCGATTTCCAGCCTCGCATATTGCTTCTACCGATCGAGCATAAAGCGTCCGATCTCCGAGCCCGACAATCCACCGAAAGACCCCCGTGAACTCACCGCAGATATACAACAACGTATCATTACTCGTATATGTTTATGGGGAGATTGTATGTATGTGTTTTTATAGGGGCTCGTACAGGGGAACGATGGTTGCTGACAAACGAAATGGTGTATGGAAATTGCTAACGATAGTCCCTTTTTATCAGCTTTTTGTATGGAAATTTTTGTGAATAAAGCAGTAATTGCCCTTAAATATTGATTATCATTCATCATTAAGCATCAGACCTTGGAGATTGTGAGATTCTGAAGCAAAAAGTCTTTGGAGATTTTTCTCTACGATCCACCGTTCGTAAGATAATTAATAAATAACGGTAACGACTATGAGCGTTGCTGAACCGAAAAAGGCGTGGCGAGCAAGAGCTCCGCCTGCTTCACTCATCCAGCGCCACTCGGTCGGCAGATCGCTATCTCGATTCTCCTCCATAGAGTTTTCACTAAACAATCGGAACGTCTCGTAAACGGTGTTTCGGAAAAAATAGCCATAGACTTTTTTCTATGGGATTTCACGATCGATCCACTTTCGAAATTTGCAATTCCATTTCTGGGACACACTTTGTGTAGCCGACACATCGATACACATAACATGCGCTGCTCTCCACGCGAGCATACAACCTCGAGGCACGCGTTTTAAGAATCATATCGCGACACCCGCTGCGCCGAGAGATTCGTGATAGAGTTAATGATGCCCGGGTCCCTGGCAGTGCGACAATAAGTCGCGTTATTTACAGCCTAGTAGTCGACGACCTGCAGCGCATTTCCCTTTGATATTCCTCAGTCTTTTTTCCACTTCTCGCAAATTACGTCTCCCCTAAATCTCCCATGAATAAAACATCATTTTAGAAAATCTTTCGCATCATCTTCCAGCACCTGATGTGTGATTTCTGCGACTGAACCGATTGATTAATCGTACGGGAAATTAATGATAGCCGACGACGAGATTAATGGAAATTAAGTTTTGTTAAAATCGTCGATATTTTGTCGAATACGACAAATGAAATATTTTTGGATTATTTCAAAATTTTCGTTATTCTGGCAGTAAATTTGGTTTCTAACGGAATTGGCAGCGAAATTTACGAGTGGAAAGACAAAAATTTGCATCCGAAGAGACTTTCTAAAATATTCCTTCTTGGAATAGCACAATTTTTGGGATTATTCAAAAAAACGTTTGCATGGTCGAACGTATCGAACAAAATTTGTTGGTCAGTCCAGACTCATATTTTATTGCAACTCTGTAATTAACACGGAATCATAACTTTTTTTAAATTTTCAATAATGGCCACCTGACGATGTGAACGGGAGGCGAAACAGCTCCGGAATAATTTTCCGTAGCATGATCGAGTGTCAAGACAAAGTGACACGGAGTTTATTCCAATGATAATTAATCGGAATCAATTTGTTAGGATGAAATCGCTTTATTCTGAAAAGACTCTTTGGCTCCCTTCAAAACAATCGCGAGAGTAAAGTTGATAAATTCAAGCACTTTTCTCCCTTGCTCTATCCGGACTCGTTTGTCTTAAGTTTCGACCGGTTCGTTAAGAAGTTATTGCAATTGTCTGACACAAGGGTCGCTGGTCTCTCACCCATCGCGATCTTTCTTTTCCGCTATTGGCCAAGCGAAGAAAAGAGCGCGCATATTTAGCCACTTTACTACGTTTTCGCTCAATTCATCTTATCCAAGAAAGTCGGGGGGGCTCGAGGGGCGGAGAAAAAGCCATCAAGAAAAGCGTTTCAAGAAGGGCGTCAAGGTGATTAACGCAGCTCTTCGTTACTTCCTTCCCCTGTGCACGTTCCTTCTTCACCATCGAAGAAAGATTCCCTCATCTCCTTTTTCCAAGCACACTTAAGATTCCTCGCGAAACGCCCACATTTCTCTTACCATCTTTTTAATAAAGGACGCCCCCCGTCTTAATGATTTTCCGTTGGCACCGACAATCGCCATTCTGATGAAAAACCGCTCTGAATTATTCCTCAAAGTAATTCACATCCAATCAATTTTTTCTTCCTTTTTGTTGTTAGCCTTTCTTATTAAATTACGGATCAGCTTAATGAGGACCAAGATAATTAAATCAAGCTGCGAAATCCATCAAGTCATCAACATCCTTCATCAATTACGATTTTGCCAGACTCCCATCCGCTATGACGGCAGATCATAACTTTTGCTCGACCTCAGACTTCCAGGGGATTAATTCTAGTTAACAGGTAACTATCACCCTGGGAGCAACTTGTGCTAATTGGTGGGCGCAAAGGTTCCGCCTTATGCCATGTTCAAAGCCTGACAACGCACGTGGGAAATACATTCTCAAAATCCAATTTCAACTGTGATGCAACATCACCAATGATCGTAGAGTATGTTATTCGGAATTATGCAACTTCCGAAATGCCATCATTAATGATTAGTGGAACTGTAACAAAAAATATGTTCCGATAAAATTCGTGGAAAGTCCTTCGAACATTTTGCGCGAAAATTTTGATTGGTAAAAAACGAAAAATCCGACTTTGAAAATTCAAATTTTCAGAAATGACATTAAAAATTTGTATTTTTTGACGATTGACCTTTCCAACTTTAGCAAACCAAAAACGGACGTAAAAAATTAAAATGTTCATAGAAATTAACGCTCTCTTAGGAAATTCTTGTTAACGTGAATGTAACCAGGAAATTGAAATAAAAACAAAGTTATTTCAGGTTAATGAGCAATTGAAGTTTTGACAAAGCTCCGTGTGCCCCAGCTGCTTGGCAATCGCGTTTTTTGAAGATGGTTATCATATTAAACGCCAATTGGGCCCGCAAAATAAGTTACACGTAATTTCAATGATGATCAGACAAGGAAAAAAGTTCAGTTGCTTTTTTGAGCCTAAAGTAACACGTGATCCTCCTTAAGAGCTTTGTGGCAGTTTTGCAAAAATATCTTCGGCATATCGACGCCATTTCATCCGATACTTGGGCCTAAAAGGAAGAAAAAAGCAGAGAGAGATGCAGAGACGAGGGTGAGCTGATGATGGCGACGAAGCAGCCGACAGCTGTCTGCGATAAAAAAAAGGTCCTCGAGTGTATCATCTCGGCGGTTAGTCGGCGAGGACAGAGAATCAAAAGAGGTCCTCGAAAACGCAAAACGGAAGAGACAAGGCTAACCGTTCCTCTCGTTCTCTACAACAGAAACAACAAGTATGTTGATGACGATGGTAGTCCTAAACTTGTCGGTTTGGTCGAGAAGCCTGCTGGTTGCTTTTCGTAACGAAATTAATACATTTGGAACGTCTCGTAGGAAGGCTCCCGCGAGAGGTACGCCGTAAATCCCGATTAATTGCCAGCTGACTCTCGTAAACACATCGCGGAACGTTGAAAAAGTCTTTTGGCCCCAGGGCCGATCCGGTCTCCCCTTGTCCGCTCTTTTCGCAGTCTCCAATTCTCATCGTAACATCAAGAGCCCTCTGGCTCTTTCGTTCATCCTGCCTACTCTTTGAATCCCGTTTTTCATACGGAGTGTCGCAAAAGTAAACCTCTAATTCGACAGTGCGAATAGATCTTTCAATTCTCAAGAGAAAAGTCCTCAGTCATTTTCCTCTACGATGAGCCGTTGATGAGATATTGATCGATGAGCGCGGACCAATCGCTGCACGTGGCGCCACTCTCGGTCGCACCGGATTGGCTCTGACTGATTGCTTCGTATCTCCACAAGGATTGGTCGTAGAAAAAAATGACAAAGAACGTTTTGCTTTTGAATTTCATGATCCGACCACTTCTGAAGGCTGGACAACTTCTGGGATACCCTGTATTTTCATGACTCTTGCTACCATATCGGCACAACTATAAAAGCAGCGATGAAGAACTTTTGGCAGATTCTTCTGTGAAATTCGCACGCTGCACTCACATTGAAGCTGCGTTCTTCTCCCTTTCATACAACTTGTCTCTTCTTTGGGCGAAACCACCTCATAACAGTAGTGAAAATACGAGGGAACATGAGAGTTTGAAAAGTTGGTATTCCGAAGAAGTCTCTTCTGGTCCTGCCGGATGGACGTGAGACTATATGCTTCTTCGTAGGATTGCCGCCATAAACGACGAAAAAGCAGCGTCACGCAAGCGGCAAAGTAGTTTCAGATTTCTCTTTCTTGTCATTTTGTCTCAGATTCTTCACGTGTCACTCAAAACAGGCATAATAGTTTGAGACCCGGAGAATTTCGGATCAACCAACGCAATACTCTTCGCCTCGTTCGCGTACAAAGTTTCAAACATTCTGGCACATGTCCAGACTTCTCTTCGCACTCGTTGTACAAAGTGAGCTGATCAAAGAGAAGCTACAGGGGAGAGATAAATAACTGTGAAAATTGCCAAGCGGAGAAAAACGTCAATCAGGCGTTGGGAATTGTTTTCGAGTTATTTAATGAGCGTGACACATCTGGAAAGCCGATAAATTCCTGATTCGTCGTCCATTAGTAATGCCGTCAATACAATACGTATATATGGATATGGATGCACACCCTTATCCAGTCTCCAGCCATGGCGAGTCTATATACGTTTTGTGATTAATGGGTCGTCGACCGTAACCCCGGGACATCTGTGTTAATGGTGACGGATGATTGTCAGTAAATGGAGTTGGCCACGAGCAAGAAAAATCGTCCGCCCTGCTCTCCACTTTTTGTCTGGCACATCTTTTGTAATTTTTGATGAATTGAGATTTGCTCTCGCGTATGGAAATTAGCAGAAGGTCCGAGGGGAATATTTCCTTCACTTTTTCGAACGCGCTCTCATACAGAAAAGAGTAAAATATTGCAGGCGTTGGTGAAAAAAACGTAATCAAGTTTAGGGGCGACGAAAAAAATATGATGACCAAGAGCAAGAGTCAGCGAGGACATGGTCGTCGTGGGCACGAAAAAGAAGAAGCGAAGATTTTCCACCGGCAAGAAGAGCAGAGCTCTTTTCTGGTGTGGAGAAAAGAAAGGAGGAGGGGGAAGGGGTCGCAATGGTGGAGGGAGAAAGAGAGGGTTCTGGCTGCCGTTGTTGGAGTCGGGGAAGAAAAGCAGGCGGGCAGGCAGATATTGAGCTCTATATTTCCATAAGCTGATATTTACGTGGCAATATACGCGGCCGTGCTCGCTACTTTATGGGCCTCGTAAATATAGCAGGGCCGCCGGGAATTGGCTGGCAAGGCGGCCTTTATATATACGCGAACATCGTATACACTTCGTATGTGTGCCACTGTTTCCATATGTATGTAATAGAGAAACCAGCACATATATATAAAAATATACATGTGTCTACTATACGTATGCGTTACAACTCTCCCAATCTTTCTCTCTCTCTCTCTCCGTTGAGCCTCGATTCTGCCCTCATCCGGCCCAGAGAGACATAAATCCCCGCCAATTGTAAATAACACGGGACGTATGCTGATCTCCGTTGCGCGGGGCTGCGTGCACTCTCGCAAACCCTCTCCGTTAAACTCGTCCACGTAACCATACCTCCACACACGTTACCATATACTCGGATGTACACAACGCCTCCGCGTCCCCTCGCTACCTTCATCTTCCGCGGACCCGTACTTTTGTAGCGTCTGCCATAAAATCGATCTACAGGGTGTCCAAAAAGTGACTTCCAAAAATAATACCATCGATTCAATCGCGATGTTTTGCGAGGAAAAGTCCTCATCAACTTTGCCATACAACGCACGGTTCGTCGGGAATTAATTAATTCGTTAATTAAGCCTGAAAAATCGATATTTCTCGTTCCTAGTCGCTTTTTCCATGCTTTTTGTGCTTCAGACGATTTTCGAGACTGCCGGTACGATTCTTACACATAAACTCCAACATTTTTATGGAATTCTCATGGAACTTTGAGCACGCCGCAGACTTGTTTCAACCAAACATGATTTAATGCCCGCTTCATCGCAGACGCCGCGTGCTTCGCGTACTCCATCTTTTTTCCCTGATGCCTTGTTCTGTCTCTGACTCTCCTCCACTTCTCCACTTCTTTCCTCACTCCGCGCTCGCATCGAATTCTCCACGTCGACCCACCAATTGAAATATATTTCATCGATAGCTCTTTCCGCACATTTTTTTCCAAAAATAAATGACCGCGAGAGACCAAAATACAAATTTGCAAGGATCCTTGCAAAATAATTCGAGAAAAATTGATTCGTGACTAAGAAACTGTTGGATTATAAATTAAAATTAATTAAAAATGTTTTAGATCCTTCGAACAAACTAAAATTATCAACATTACCCCGAAGCATGAAAACAAAATGCTCCGAGCAACTCGAAAGGATATAGATGGTCATGCTCGGCGGCGATATCCTTCCGTGTCGTATAGCCACTTTATCATCTACGCGCGAGGGCATTGCGACCACCGTGTGCTCCGGCTCGTCCATCATCCACAATCACTTCCTTGCACGATCGCTTTCATTTCTATATAAAATATATACATATATATATATAAATACATCATAGAAATGCCCCTATAATCCCGTTCCGTCTCATTCCTTCTTCCCTCGTGCATCACCGATCGATCCCCGACCGTTTCTCCCTCCTCCTTTACATACGCAATCTCCGGGGTGCCGTTCTCACCCCCGCGTCAATATTTTGAATCTCCGGCAACTCCGAGACAAGAGGTAACGATATGTTCGTGACGTTATTTACAATAAGACAGAGTCGTAGAACTTTTTTCTCCATCACCGTCATTTTTCATGTATATCCAAGTTCGCACACATAGGGATCGGGATTCCCGCGGCACCCTTCGATATCCCAGGAACATAACTCAATTATTTCTTCGAGAATATCCATGTCTGTGACAATTTCATGCTCGTCAAAATGAGGGAAAGAATAATTGACCTTAATTCATCAGGATCAATCATTCAAACGCCGTTATTGACTTCAATCTCTGGTGACAAACTTTCATTTGCCTATGGCACGTACACACTGGGTCAATTTGACCCGCAGCCCATCCATACGCCTATCGTTAGCAGCGTTTTGTTCCTTTTTATCGAAAAAAATGAGGAATTCCTACTCGTTATCTAACTCGGGTCAGAATGACCCAGTGTGACAATAGAAGTTCAAAGGATATTTGAACTAAATCATATTTTACTATAAATCGATGCATAACACATTTTGAAACGATCTGTTTGTTGGACAATCATCAATCATACGATTAAAAAAAAAAAAAATCGAGATTTCTCCGTGATAATTTTTGAAATTTGTATTCAATATTTATGTACCGGGAAAATGATAATCGAGTGAATCTACTTAACATGCAAACGAGGGGAGGTCGTATCTATTAATTCGATTCACCGATCGAGGCGTGAGATGAACGAGAAAGCACTTGGTGGCTCGTTCGATCTCTGCGATATGGCCTGTTTGCCGGTTATTAGTGCAACGTGTATTAATCGCATCAAGCAAATATAATCAAGTTGGTTTAATAAACACGAGGAAGGCCAAGAGACTGAATAATTATTTGCGGCAAGCAAGAAACTACGGAGTAAATAACGACACGAAATTACATGCCACGAATACCCAGCAAAATCGACGCTTTGATTTCTTCATTTATTATTGTAATTAAAATCAGGCCTTTTCCTATTGACACAAAGATCAGAATACATTATACCGAAAGAAATTTCATAAGTATCTGATTGAATGGAGCGTGAGAACGTTAATTCATACGCATAACTATCGAGGAATCTGTGTCTGTGTTTTTCTCCATGTTGACACGATCCTATTTGCATAAATAATTCAAAAAAATTGAAACAAACAATATTCAGGATTGTGAAGAAAAAATAATTTATTTAATTATTCACGTTATTTTTAGATTGTATTAAAAAATTTGCTGAATCAATGCTCAAGCAATTCTTGACATTCCGTATTTTTATACTGCACTAATGATTTACAACAGTTGGCTAATAAAGCTATAAACTTGAGCGTATCAAAACACATGTATGAATATTATTGAAACTTTAAGGGCGTTCAAAACTCGGGAGATTCGAATGGGCTCCTTCGTAAGATCGTCTCAAAC